>JAKSZP010000722.1:0-38474 GCA_022478985.1 Massospora cicadina | reverse complement strand
CTTGACAAAACAATTTAAAATATCAAATCAGCCGAATATCAAACTGCTCAGCTGTAACAATATAGCGAATACCATCGAAGTATATATAGGATTTTCACTTGTTACATGTAAAACTTTTTATTTTACTATTAAAATAATATTTTTTAAAATTCATAAACCTTCTCAGGCATGCACACAACAACTCACCAAAGTTTCATCACAATTGGATGAATGGTATAGGAATGCATTTGGGACAGACAGACAGACAAACATACATTCATTTTTATATATATAGATTACTTAAATTTATTAATTGACCAATTTTGATTGGTCCAATCTCATATTAAATTAATGATAGCCATCAACGATACTTAATTTAATTATCCATTTACTCAATTTAATTGTTTTAATTACTACAGACTAAACTTACTAATGGTTATCTACAACTTGATTTAATCTAGTTATTTAGTTGATCTAATTGATTTGATTATTATAAATACTAAACTTACTAATGGCCATCTACAATGCTTTATTTGATCTATTTATTTAGTTAATTTAATTGGCTCAGTTATTACATACTAAACATACTAGTTGTCATCTACAATACTTCACAATTTATTTATTAGTTAGTTGAATTAATTGGTTCAATTATTAAAAACTAAACATACTAATAACATCTACAATACTATAGGATCACCATGCTATGACCTCATTTCATACCTCAGATTTTGAACTTATCCCCGGTGATAAGACATATACATGCCAAAAACTTCATACCATATTAGATTTTAATAAAAAATGAAATAAGGGTAGGCGGGATTACCATAAATGGGGGATTTTGGCCAAAATTAAATGACTAACCTAAGATGGTCCATAAAAGTTTAAATGTCATTTCAATAACCCATTAACCCTGTAAGCTTTGTGGAGTAACCCTTGCAGCTTAATTATAAATACTTTCTGTTTTGAACCAATATTGGGTGTAAGCTGGCAGCTGACCCTCTCATCACCCTGAGCAACTTAGATCATGTAGTAGATGAGAGGTAGGTGATTGTGTATCCCCTAAAGCTTGTGCCACTTTCTCCTCTGCTCACCACCAAGGAGTTGATAAAGAAAATTCAGGAGGTGTGTCAGGAGGTGGTAGTAAATGCCATTTCCAGCAGAAAATTTGTAGCAATTTTCTCCAAGTGGTTTCCTCCACCATTCTATGTTCTGATAGACAAAGTAAATTAGTAACTGGTAAAATAAGTTGATTGAGTCACTCTCAGGCTCATAAATCCCCATCCTCCATTCTCCTCCATTGCTGGCAAAGTTGAGGCTTTTCACAATAGGTATGAGTATAATAAATTTTTATTATATACAATAGGGTTACCTATACTTGGCCTGGCTGTGGGTGCAACCAGACATCCACTGGAGGAGTTATCATCATCATATCATGCACAATTGTGGAAGAATATGATTTTTTGTAAACAAATTCAATACTAATTAGCTGGGAAGGTCAGATCTGAATTGATGTCAGTAATAATTTAGAGTATCAATCTACATGACTGAATCATGAAGGTATTCCCAACAGTAGTGTAGCTAGTCCCAGTTCCCTATTCAGTGAGCTTATAAGATAGCAGTCCATAAGAGGGTCCACATTGGGACCATCTAGTACTAAAAAAAAAGAGGGTCCACAGTTGCTCCATTTTGAATTGCTTTTATATACCTCACAACCTTATTTACATTAGAATCTTGCATACTTTATTTAACACACTTCCTGATATAACCTATTGATAAACTTTGCACAGTTACTAAGGTTCAGATGATAATATACTGTCCCACTATATTTTATTAATTTTAGTATTAAAAGTAAAAAGTTTTATATATAAAGGGTAAAGATTGTATATAAGTTAATGGCAAAAGTATATTGTTACAGCTGAGCTGTTTGATATCTGTTTGATTCAATAGTTTTATTGGTATTTAAAGGTGGTTGATAGTCATTTGGCTAATTTTTTATACCTGATTAAAAATTTTATTAACAAGTTCAGTTCTTTTCTACTTGAGGTTATTTAAACTTCAGCTAAGGCTCAGTTAGCCCCTTATAAAAAACTAACCTAGTTTAGTTTATATTAAGTTACATGCTTTATATTTTAGTAATCTTTATAAGGGAAAGCTTTTTAGTATCTTTCTAATGAGACCATAAAAAACTTCCATCAAGCAAGTATGTGTTAGTAATTCTTATAACTTTATATTATTACCTTTTCATTCCTTAGCTTTTAGATAAAAATTCTTACTAAAATTCAATTTTGTTAGTAAAAACTAAAAAGTTTGATGGTCAGGTAGTAGCTATGATTTCCAAATTTTAAAATTCTATAGATTATGCTCATGGTTGCATTATTATCCCTAAATACTATAATATGGATGGCTGTACCAAATTTTATTCTTTATAGTGATTTAGGTGGTAACTCATTCTGAGTGCCATGCAATTTTATTACTATAAGCACACTTTATGACAAACTTTAATATCACTAACTAGTTATATAAATGGTAGATGTATAAAAATTAGGTTATATTAATTGCAAAAAAACTTGAATGCAAGATTATCCTTTGTAGGAATTCAGCTTTTTGGGGTTCTTGCTGGTGCTAACGCCACTGGATCCCAAATAAATTTTAATAAAAATAAAATAAGGGCTACTAAAAATTGAGTTTTTATAGTTTTATTAGAAGCTCAGAGGGGGGGTTAAGCTAAAAGTAAATCTTTCCAATTTCTTAATTAATATTTATACTAATGTTGAGATTTTTGCCCATATTTCCAGCCTGGTAGATTACCAGGAATTGCTAGGGGATAATTCCCTAAGGCAAAGTGAATTGGAAATTGGTTGGCTCAAGTTTCAGAGTATCTACATTTAGTGGATTTTGGGATATTCACCTGGTCATATCAGTTGGGAATTGATCCAGATGAATACTTAAGATCTCATTGGGTGAAGTTGCCAATGAAATAGAGGCATCTGATAGTGATTAACTATCAGGTGTACCAATTAGAATTGGTCAGGTTTCATCACCAACTGATTGGGAATGAATAGCAAGTTGCAAGGTGAGTGATGCCACCTGCAACTAGTGAATCAATCAGTTGGTGTGTGACCTGCCTTAATGGGTAATGAGTCCCATTACCTAAGAAGGTCACTAGCCAAATATGGTTGGTTCACTTGAATCAAGAGGAAAATGTTAGGGACACGTTTTCTGACTCTTTCCGTTTAGGTCTTAAAGATGTCCAATAATAGAATCCTAACCAGGATGGAAAAGACCATAGCTGCCAAGATGAGGATGGGTGATTCAATGACAATGGCTGACATTTCATCAAAGAGGTGTCAACCAAGGGTTAGATGACTGTATCCCCACCATAAATTCCATAGGATTTACTTATAATAAAAAACAGTATTTATGAGAACAGATAAGAAGTTCTATAGTTTTCATCCAGTATATAGTTTAAGTAGTAAACTATCATCAGCTTTCCATTGTGCTATTCTTCTCAAGGATAGTATCGCTGTGTGCAATAATTGGGAGACTCTTAGTGAAAAGAGTAAAGATCTGATCAGGGATCTGGAGAAGAAGGAGACACAATTGGGAATTGCTGCTGATCGTGTGTTAGACCAAAGAGACTATCACCAGGGAATCTCAGCAAAGATTGGGTTGGACAGAATGAAGGAACAAATCCCTAGATTATGACATCTCAAGTATTTAATTGGGAATACTGGCCGAGCATTAGGCTGAGATATAAGAACTCATACTCAACTACAGATAATAGTCACCATACTATTATCAACTAATAATCTAGTATATTATACAATGTGGATGAAGTTCACAAGAAAACTGAACCTGTGCAGTAAAATGATTACTAGGGTTGTTTGCCAATAATAACCCAACAAGTAAATTTTTAAAGTTGGTGCTCACTACAGGGATAGTTGAGTTAAATAACTTATAAGGATGTCATATGATGATGTTTCCAATTTTGGAAATAAGTTACTGAAGGAAGTAACAAAGATAAAATGTGAAGTGGATCACATTTTTTGGCGTTCACTCAGTACAGAAGTGAAGCTCCAAGTGAAGCAAATTGAAGATACTCAATACCAGAGAAAAGGAATTTCAGCCTAGATATGGAACTATCTAGTGCTGCAAGAAAACCTGTTCCACTGGACATCTACTTGGGATGAGGAGTATCAGCAAAGCCAACTTGGGTTGAAATTGGGTCCACTGGAAATAGTCTTGAGGAACAGCAGGATCAACTCAGGTTGAAATTTGGTCCACTTTAAATAGTTGTGAGAAGTGAGTGTTTAGATGAGGCATTAGATGAAATAGGAAGCAATCAATCCGGAGAATTGGATTGCCATACCAATGAAGATATGAAGACAAAACAGGAAATGATTAATCCAAGATAGTGGAGAAAATTCTTTGACTCAATAACACTCAACCAATGATCAGAAGTTTCTGGAGATGAGTTCATCAAGTCAGGAGAAATTGGATGAAGCTAACAAGGACAGAACAACCTGTGTAATTAAGGATGGACACAAAGGCTGAAAATCGTTTTCAGGAGAAAAACAATTTGAAAAATTGGATGAAACTGTTGGCTAATGAGATAAAAGGATCCAAAGCATCAGTTGCCAAAATAAGAGATAAAATTAAGACCTGTTGGATATAAATCAGTCAGGATTAAAGTCCTAATACTCAAGAGTATTGTCAGAGTTAGCAAGAGTAGCCTATACATAAAGAGACAGCACTGCTGGTCATATAGCAAAGGTCAATACTAATTGAAAGTATTGAGCCTAAGAGAAAATAGTTGCACTTTTCCCAGTGGACCTCTGAACCATTAAATGGGTATGTCCTGAGATTTTGGTCAAGTCCCAGAAGGGGACCACTGAACTAAATGGATGGTTAAATCTTGAGAGGATAAGATTTTGAACCATGATGACAGGTAGGTTTAAGTACCTAAACCCAGTTTGGATGAAGGGAAAAGAAGGACCTCTGAACCTTTTTGTAGGTTGCAAGTCCCATTGCAAAAGAAAAATACAAAAAAATTATATAAAAACATATAAAATTATCGATTTTTTGGTCTATGAGTTTTGGACCTAAAGTGACGAGAAATCCTGACAGCCAAATGGAGGAAATTCCACCCTCAATGAGATGAAATTATTGGCTGGGGTAACCAAGAGCAATAACCTATTGGTCGATCAAAAACAACTTGCTGATCTATCAAAAGGCCATCAAGAGGAGGTGCTCAAATTATTTGAAAAGTATTGGTAAGTGTTTGCTTAGGACAACCATGATTTGGAATGTGCAAGAGAAGTAATCCACAAGATTGATACTGGGGAAAATCTGCCAATTATGAGAAGATGAGATTGCTGGTATGAGTTGCTGAGAGAAACAATCTAACAGAAGATTTATTTAGACTTTGCCCAAATAGCTGATCCCTTATTCCATCTGTTGAATGATCTAAAAAAAGTATTTATATGGATTAAAGAGGCCCAGGAATCCTTTGATGAACTATGCTAGTATTTAATGGATTCTCTGATTCTGAAATATCCAAATTTCGATTGAGAATTTATTATACAAACTGATGCTTTGTTGACAGTGATCAGCGCCATACTAAGCCAAGTAGATGAACTTGGGACAAACATCTGGTGGCATATGTGAGCCAGACACTATCAGCCGCTGAGAGGAACTTGTCAGGTAAACAGCAAGTAAGAATTAGACTGGCCTGCCAGCCAAGGTGCCAGAGCACTCAAACAGCAAACCAGAATGCCCAAGGCACTGCTGCTGGTATGATGAATATGAAACTGGAAAGGAGTTTCACCAATATCTGCCAGTGAGCCAGAATTCTGTACAGGCACAAAATAAAATACCAGATGAACATGGCTGTTAACCTTGAGGGGTATGAGAGTGCCAGCAGAAAAGGCAGTTTAATTCTTATCATATAAAAACTAAACTTTTGGGGAAGGTTTTTAATGAAAAATTAAGGAAGAAAAATTGACCAAAAAATTTACTCAGTGTGATGCAACTGATTATATAGTAGTCAATTTAGAGGGGAAACAAGCTGGGATCAGGTCCCACAAGTTTGACCTAACTGGTGAATCGTTCAGGAATGAGGAACAGATAATTTAACTGGGAACAGAAATCAAAGAATTTGGCAGCAGGCTGAGTCGCTGTTGGTTCAACCTTGAATGTCTTAACAGAGGCTCAATTGCATTTCTGATGGTTGGCGCAATGGCATTTGGCCCGACGAGCAGCAGGAATCCCCCAAGGCCACCCCACATAGGGGTGGACCCATTTGGTTGGGAACGGGTTTAGGACGTCCAACCCACCCATGCTCAGTTGCTGGGCCATTCATTTGGTCAGTAGCATTGCATCAGGCGCAATGCCTGATTTGCCAGTGGGGAGCTTTGAACCCTCATCAATGGTGTCTGAATCTGTTACCTGCCCATTGGGGATAATCTCCACCGATTTTGAGAGGGTGTTGATTTTTTCAATCATCATGTTTACCAAATTGCAACCATTGGGCATTCTGACCAATAGATTGGTCTTCATACCTTTTCAACCATTTGAAATCCAAGCATCAGGCTGATTACCGCTTGAATTAGTTCCAATCAATTTTATTTTGGCGATCTTGGCACAGATTTCACTGATTCCCCATAGCAGTTCTGCCAAGGTGAGTGTAGGTACTGGAAGCGGGATTTGAAGTGGGAGCTGTTACCCAGTGCTCATCTACCATGTGAGCAAGATTGCCCTGAGTAATAAGGGTACAGCAAACCTCTTCAGTGCCTTCTTGCTCATGAGTGGGAAAATGGCCCAATCAACGCCCAGAGGATGTTCCCCAGGACTTACATTACCCTTTCCTTTTTCCAAGGGAAGGGCCCCACCACTGGGAAACTGCATGAGAGCCACATTATTGTGCACCTTAGGTAACTTGATTGCCTTTACCATCACAGTTTTTTGGGAAGGGTGGGGATTATTGGGGTGGGTTTCATGAAACGCTTTGACCAATTCCATACAGTTTGCACAATTGTGTGCCTTGACCCAACTGTTCTTGTAAGCTGGATAACCTTTCCAAGCCACAAGATATTGAATGGACTGGCGGGACTTTCTGGATGCCAGGATTTTCTCCACCTCAGTCTCTTCTGCATACTCAACAATAATTGGTTCAGGTTCTGTGGGGACTGTACCCTTAAAAGGTGACAGCTGGGAAACGTGGAAGATGGGATGCTGTTTCCAGTGAGCTGGAAGCTTCAACCAAAACGCACCATTGCCCAAAGCCTCTTCCACCAAATGGGGGCCAGAATGCTTACTCACAAATTTATGAGAAGGCGCTTGAATACATAAATGGCGAGTATCAAGCATAACATAGGAGCCCACTGTTATATCATGACCTGGGAGCCGCTTACAATCTGTGAACCTCTTGTAGTATCAATAGCTTTGGTGAGGTGTTCCCACACCAAGGATTGAGTTGACCTAATATGTTCAGCATGATCCATGGCAGCTTGGACCTCAGGCCATAAGCAAGGTCTGACCAAAAATGAAGGATTGTAACCCAACGTTGCTTTGTAGGGCGAAAATCCTGTAGATGCGTGCATTTCATTGTTATAAGCAATTGAGTGAGGGGAAGTTCATTGGCCCAGGTGTCCTGTGTGGCCGCAGCATAGCAATGCAGGTACTGTTTGAGGACTTGATTGACTCGCTTGGTCTGTCCATTGGACTGGGGATGGTATGCTGTAGAATGGCAGGGGGATATTTTTAGGATAGATAGGAGTTCACTCCAAAACTGCACCGTGAACTGTGAACCATGGTTGCTAATAATCTCCTGTGGGAGATCAAACATCAAGAACACATGATGCACAAAAAGGCGGGCAGTCTCCTCCAATGTAATCGCATAATGGTAAGGAATAAAGAGGGAAAATTTTGTGAAATGATCCACCACCACCATCACCGCTGTGAACCCATTGGAGCAGGGGAGTTTAACAATAAAGTCCATGGACACCAACATCCATGGACCCTCCGCCTGCTGTAAGGGGTGTAAAAGACCGTTTCTACTGGAGTGGTCTGACTTAGCCTGAGCACAAGTAACGCAGTTGGCGATCCAGGCTGGAACTTCTTTTGTCAAACCTGCCCAATTGTAGGTCCATTTGATCAAATCGATGCATTTCTTAGTACCAGGATGACCAACCATGGGGGGATCGTGATGTGCGCGGAATACCTCAGTTTGGAAGGAGGGGGGAACCCAAACGTGAGACCAAAAATAAACAAGACCCCCCTTCAATGAGTATAGAGAGTGTTTATTCTTCTGGTGATATAACTGCTCGACCAACTCCATGCCCTCAGGGCAGGCCATTTGACTGGATAAGACCTGAGCAACCAACGGAGCATCAGGGGCCAGATTGGCAAAAGAAATGACAGTAGGAACAATCAACAGGATTTGGGTGGTAGGAATCACAGTAACAAGATCAACTTCCTCTGGATCTGTAGAACAGTGGGTGGGGCTGTAGCTGAGAAAATTGGGAAGTACATTGAGTGCACCTTTTATGAATTCATATTTGAAGTTAAAACTGCACAGGTCCTGATAGGTTTGGGTGCCAATGTGCCAATTTTTGGGGTTTATGAAAGTACAAAAGGGCATGGTGATCCGTGCGGAATGTTAATTTATGTTGAGCACCCTGTAACAGGTACCTTAATGAGTTAAGGCCCATGCAACAGCTGCCAACTCCTTGTTGTAAATAGCCCAAGACTGCTCCATAGAGGTGAACTTTTGGGAAAAGTAGGCGACTGGGTGTTCCAAGCCATCGTGCTCCTGGAGCAACACTGCCCCATGGCTACTGTGAAGCGTCACATGCAATGATATACAGCTTGGTGGGATCAGTGTGTTTTAAAATGGGAGGGGATACAAATACCTCTTTAATCAATTTGAACACCTGTTGGCATTTGGCCGTCCAGCGAAACGTTAAATTTTTTCCTGTAAGGGGGTGGAGCGGGGCATCAAGATGGGAAAGTGCCGGGGAGAACTTTTTTAAAAAAATGATGGTTCCCAAGAAACTCCATAGTTGTTTCTGGGTAGTTGGGGTTGGCCATTTCCGGATAGCATCCAACTTATTAGGAGAGATTGCATAACCATGTTTAAAGACAAGTTTCTTGAGAAAGGTAACCTCCTCCTTATAGAACTTTCTCTTGGAAGGCTTGACGAACAAGCCTGCCTTATGCAAGGCGGCCACAACTGCTTCCAGGTCAGTAGCGTGTTGTTTGGATGTTGGGGAGTGAACCAGCTGTTGTTGATATATGCAACTGCGCAGGTAAACCAGAGGTCACCCAGTACATTGTCAAATATGTGTTGAAACATAATGGGAGTGTTCTTCAGCTCAAAGAGCATCACACAGAATTGGAAAATGCCCCGCTTCATCCAGATTGCTGTTAACCATTTTTGCTTTTCATTACCCAAATCTGGTTGAATGCATTGATGAGATCCAGCTTAGAAAACACCCGAGATTTGGTGATTTCTTGGCTTATCATATGTTCTAAAGGCAAGGGGTAGGGATCAGAAACTGTGATTTTATTTAAGTGTCTGTAGTCCACACAGGGGCAGAGAGAACCATTGGCTTTTTTAGCAAAGACGATGAGAGACATGAATGGTGAGGTCTCCTTTGAACAACACCCTTTTTTCAACATATCATCTAACCAGGTGTTGAGCGCAGCCTCCTCCTCTGCTGTGTGGGGATACAATGGGCAGTTGATATTCACCAACTCCACCGTTGTACAAGAACCACAGTCAAATCTAGTGTGGGGAGGCAAATGATCCGCCTTTTCAGAATTAAAAATGCTTTGATAGCGCATTAAACTTTCTGGAAAATTGGATGGTATGCCTGTAGGGGAGATGAGGGATGTAATAGAACTGCGGCCTTGAGCTTTCTTAAGAGTGTCAATTAGGGGGAATTCACCCTCCAGTTGATCATTAGTGAACAACAGCATGTTAGACTCCAGGTGGATCTTGACATGTTGCCAGCGCCACCATCCCACTCCTAATATCACTGGAAACACCAAGTTTGGTATAGCAGAAAAGCGGTCGCAGAATCTGAACTGGTGTATTGAAAATGTGACTGGTTGGCATATCAGGTATGAGGTTTGGGAGGCTGACGATGCAACCATCACTGAAGGACCTGCATCCAGGGCAAGTTCCAATTGCTGGGCCAGTTCTACACTCATAAAATTGCCCGTGGCTCCAGTGTCCACCAGGGCCTCAAAGGAGACGTGATAAGACCCAACACTAATCTTCATGGGTACTAAGAAGTAAGCGGAGTTCTCTTTATTAGTAGTTGTGGATGAATCCAGTGATACCAAAGAGATGGTAGTGGGGTCAGGGGAAACCACTAGGCTTTTGTGGGGGGTAAACTCGTTGCAAGTCAGGATGTCAGATTGTGCTGACATGGGCAGAATAGCCGCGGCAACTATGGGGTATGGGTTTGAAGTTTTGAGTGGGACTGGAATATTGTGGGCAGAGAAAATCTTCTTCACAACCTGGTTCAGTTGAAAAGGAGGGACTATTTCTGCGCCAATATATATGAGAAAGGCAGAAATGGCAAGGAATAATGGTTGGTCAATTATGTCAGGCAAACAGCAAGTAAGAACTAGACTGGCCTGCTGGCCAAGGTGCCAGAGCACCTGAACATTAAACCAGAATGCCCAAGGAACTGCTGCTGGTATGATGAATATGAAATTGGAAAGGAGTTTCAACAATATCTGCCAGTGAGCCAGAATTTCATACAGGCACAAAATAAAATACCAGATGAACATAGCCAAAAACCCTGAAGGGTATGAGAGTGCCAGCGGAAAAGGCGGTTTAATTCTTGACATATAAAAACTAAATTTTTGGGGAAGGTTTTTAATGAAAAATTAAGTAAGAAAAATTGACCAACAATTTTCTCAGTGCAATGTGAATGATTAAATAGTAGTCAATTTAGAGGGGAAAAAAGCCAGGATCAGGTCCCACAAGTTCAATCTAACTGGAAAATTGTTTATGAATTGGGAACAGATAATTTAACTGGGAACTGACATCAAAGAATTTGGCGGCAGGCCAAGTCACTGTTGGTTCAACCTTAAACATCCAAACCAAGGCTCGGCTGTGTTTCTGATGGTTGGTGCAATGGCATTTGGCCCAATGAGCAGCAGGAATCCCCCAAGGCCACCCCACATAGGGGTGGACCCATTTGGTTGGGAACAGGTTCAGGACGTCCAACCCACCTGTGCTCAGTTGCTGGGCCGTTTGTTCAGTCAGTAGCATTGCATCAGGCGCGATGTCTGATTTGCCAGTGAGGAGCTTTGAACCCTCGTCAATGGTGTCCGATGCTATTACCTGCCCATCAGGGGTGATGCTTAACAGATTTGGGAGGGGGGTGATTTTTTTGATCATCATGTTAACCAAATTGCAACCATCAGGCATTCTGACCAATAGATTGGTCTTCATACCTTTTTGACCATTTGAAATCTGAGCATCAGGCTGATTACCACTTAAATTAGTTCTGATCAATTTCATTTTGGTGATCTCAGCGCAGATTTCACTGATTTTTCATAGCAGTTCTGCCAAGGTGAGTGTGGGTACTGGAAGTGGGATTTGAAGTGGGAGAGCTGTTACCCAGTGCTCATCTACCACGTGAGCAAGATTGCCCTGAGTAATAAGGGTACAGCAATCCTCTTCAGTGCCTTCTTTCTCAGGAACAGGAAAATGGTCCAATCAACACCCAGAGGACGTTCCCCAGGACTTACAGAACTACACTGTAACTGTGCATGAATGCCTTGTGGTCATTTACACATGTAAGCAGTTTTGGGTGTACATCCACAGAACACACTTTAAAGTGGTGATGGACCACTCTTTGTTGCATTGGCTTCACAAATTTAGTGAGCCAGAAGGATGACTGGCCCAATGGGCACTTAATCTCCAGGCTTATGATTATGAGATTGTCCACCGAGTGGTAGCTTCTCACCAGAATGTGGATGGCTTATTGCAGTTACCAATGGTTCAGATCGTATACCCGCAGGTGGATGAGCTATTCCAGAGAATGGTTGACAGAGAAACCAGGAACAAGCCCCAAGAAATTTAAGGTGCAATTTAGAAAGTGATGGAAAACACTGAGACCATGGATGGACAAGTGTTTAAGATGATCAATGGAAAGCAGTTATTATTCCTGAAGCTTTCAGAAATAGCAGCTATCATTCAAGCTGCTCACAAGGTTGTCAGGCATGGAGGCCTGAGGAAAACATCTGATCATATTTGCCAGTACTACTACTGGGAATCCATCTACTATGATGTCACGGATTATCTAGCTTGTTGTGGGAGTGCCAGCTTCATAAACCAAATAAGAATATAACTGGATACTGACTGGTCCTCCCTGGATTTTCCTGGCACATGGTATTCATTGATGTGATGGGACCGCTGATGATGAACACAAGGGGAGTCAAGTACATAATAGTTGCCATTGACCATCTGATGAGATGGTTTGAGATGAAGGCCCTGGCAAAAGTAGATGCTACCAGCACCGTGAGGTTCATCCTAGATCAAGTAGTATATCAACATATATGTACACAGGTCCTGCTTAGCAATAATGGGAAAAACTTCCTATCTCATGTGATCCCACGATTGAATGAGATAATGGGGATCAGAGGAGTTGTGTCAGTAACCTACCAGCTGGAGATGAACAGACTGGTAGAACAGGTGAATGGAATGCTGGCCGTGACGTTGAGGAAGCTGGTCGCAGGAAGAACTTCTGCGTGGGGAATGTACCTGAGTTTGGTGACGTTTACCTACAATATTAGTTATCATATGGCAATGGGAAAGATGCTGTTTTTGTTATATGGAAGGAAGGCCGCGTTGCCACCAATTTTATACTCAGTAGTGGAACCAACATCAGGGATGAGTGCCAAACAGTACTTGAACTGACTGATGAATATCCATATTGATATGCAATCACAAGCATTTAATACTACATTGAAGAAAAGGATATGAGCAAAATTGACAGATGATAAGAACTGACTGGCCTTAGCAGAATATTGAATAGGCAAAAGAGTATCCTATTGCGATATGCATGGCTTTGGAAGAAGAAAAAAACTAGATGTTTTGTGGTCAGGTCCATTTGAAATTTTTGCTAAGATGATGACTGACACATACTCCATCAAGAATCTCTTGAATGGAAGAGTAGTGAATTGAGTCCATGATAAGTATCTGAAGTGATGGATCAATGAAAAAAATAAAAGAGTTCCAAAGAACTGATGAACCATTAAGTTAGTCATGTCCTGATGATTAGGTCAAGTCTGAAAAAAAGACCTCTGAACCAATCTAGATGGTTAAGTCCGAAAAAAGGACCTCTGAACCATAGAAAACTGGCAGGTTTAAGTACCCAGGACCCAGTTTGGAAAAAAAAATAAAAGATGAACCGCTGAACTAAAACAAGGTTATGTCCCATGGAAAAAAGAAGAATAAAAATAAAAAATTGATAAAAGATATTGGAAAAAAGAAAAGATTATAAATTGCATAGAGAAAAAACTGATATAACCTTATAATTTTTATTTTTAATTGTCCTTGATACAGGGATGATTCTGCCTAGGTTGCCTCTTGGGAGAGGGAGGATGGATCGCAGTAGGAATGAACAGATTGTCAAAATTGATGTAAGGTTGGATGCTAGTGGGGGCTAGACCTACATGAAACCACATTCTTTGAGTGGATGCAGAACCTTGTGAGAAAGCAACTAGGGGAAGGGAAATTGAATGTCAGATGAAGCTAATTGAAAAACCCTGGAGCGGGGAGGAAAGCAACAGTATAATAAGAGGCAATTGGCAAATAACCCCAAGTAATCCCAATATGGTACCAGAGCTGGAAGATTAGTCTTGAGCGTCTGATGATGGGCTTCATCAAAAACGTTGGACATATGGGCTGGCAGTGAACAAGGGATGCTTGATGGGAGTTGCCAAATTATGCCCCTATTAAAGCCATCATTGGAAGATACTGATGGGAAATGCTGGAAAGGAGATAGTCATTCAAGGAGCAAATGGCATCCTGCAAGTGACGACTACAAGCTTCTCAGAAGCTGAATTAGAAGGAATGATGGAACCCAGGGGAGGCTGGAAGCTTTATGGACAAACTTTAAAGAACTTGGCCAGCAAAGCAAAGAGAATAAGCGGCTGTATCCTGATCCATGATGTTATCAAGATCAGAGGGATTAAGCACTATGGACAAAGCCTCAGTGACTAGGGTCTGGAGTTCAGCGTAGGGGAGCTCAAAATGAATACTGTTACTGATGGTGAGCTTGGTAGCCAGGACAGCGGGTTTGTAATATTTTCCAAGTTGAAATAGTAACTCAGGAAGCAGGTCTGATCTGGCAAGAAACAAGTGATCAAGAGCAAATGGCATAATCTCTGGAGAATCCATGATGATGGTTAGTGCATCAGCAAAAGGATCCAAATCCAGAAGAGTTTTGAAATCCAACTTAGGAATTGATGACAGAGGAAGAATTGATTGAGAGTTGTTCAAAACAATTGAAAGCCTGGTTTTGGAGGGATTAGTTACCATTTCCAGTAATTCAATGGAAGGACTAGCCGCTGGTGTCAGACTAGGCGTATGAGTCCTGGAAGGACCATAGAAAAGGTTCTGCCATGCATCCCAACTTATCTACTAGAAGAGCCAGAGGTCTTAATCAGACAAACTATTCAGAAACTGCTGGCATCGTGACTCAGAATTTAACATATGAGCTGGACAAAAGGGGGGATGTCAGACTTATATGGAAGTTAACATGATGCACTCTACAATCTATTAAGCTCCAATTTTGGAGAAATTAATCTCAAAATTAATGGTGTTGGCTCTCCAAGAGAAGAATTGGGAATGACTTGAGCCAAGAGGTTATGAGAGAAATAACAAGGGCGAATAAAAACAAGTATTCTTAATTGAGCCACAAAATTGAACAACGACAGCAAGTGTCTCCTATCCAGGATGAGGAGAAAATCAGAAAATTAAGGACGCCAGACTAAGAATCCTGAATATGACAGCGGGTCATATACCCTGATGGGGGAAAAACTGGATCCTAAGAATAATATCATCATGAGTAAATTGATCAGCCCAGCACAACAGTAGATTGTGAGGACTGCACTCTGAGAAGGTGATAGCGAGGAGGAAGAGGAAGAATGCCATATGCCAAAGGTTGTCCCAAGCAGCGTTGAGTATTGACAAGTGTACTCCACTTGAACCAATGATGTATTTGACCAAGAGTCTGAAGCAGTGTTTTCATGCCCAGTCCTTTTCTCACTGGAAATCTAGGCAAGAGGGGGATGCGTTAAAATTTTTGCCCATATTCCCAGCCTGGTAGATTACCAGGAATTCCTAGGGGATAATTCCCTAAGGCGAAGTGAATTGGAAATCAATTGGCCCAAGTTTCAGAGTAAATATTTTTGGGGGATTTTGGGATATTCGCCTGGTCATATCAGTTGAGGATTGATCTGGACAAATACTTAAGATCTCATTGGGCGGAGTTGCTGACAAAATAGGGGCATCTGATAGTGATTAACTATCAGGTGTACTGATTGGGATCAGTCAGGTTTCATCACCAACTGATTGGGAATGAATAGCAAGTTGCAAGGTGAGTGATGCCACCTGCAACTAGTGAATCAATCAGTTGGTGTGTGATCTGCCTTAATGGGTAATGAGTCCCATTACCTAAGAAGGTCGCTAGCCAAATATGGTTGGTTCACTTGGATCAAGAGGAAAATGTTAGGGACACGTTTTCTGACTCTTTCCGTTTAGGTCTTGAGGATGTCCGATGATGGAATCCTAACCAGGATGGGGAAGACCATCGCTGCCAAGATGAGGATGGGTGATTCAATGGCAATGGCTGCCGTTTCATCAAAGAGGTGTCAACCAAGGGTTAGATGACCGTATCCCCACCATAAATTCCCTAGGATTTACTTATAATAAAAAACAGTATTTATGAGAACAGATAAGAAGTTCTATAGTTTTCATCCAGTATATAGTTTAAGTAGTAAACTATCATCAGCTTTCCATTGTGCTATTCTTCTCAAGGATAGTATCGCTGTGTGCAATAATTGGGAGACTCTTAGTGAAAAGAGTAAAGATCTGAGCGGGGATCTAGAGAAGAAAAAGACACAATTGAGGATTGCTGCTGATTGTGTGTTAGACCAAAGAAACTATCACCAGGGAATCTCAGCAAAGATTGGGTTGGACAGAATGAAGGAACAAATCCCTATATTATGACATCTCAAGTATTTAATTGGGAATACTGGCCGAGCATTGGGCTGAGATATAAGAATTCATACTCAACTATGGATAATAGTCATCATACTATTATCAACTGATAATCTAATATATTATACAATGCGGATGAAGTGCACATGAAAACTGAACCTAAGCATTAAAAATATTACTAGGGTTGTTTGCCAATAATAGCCCAACAAGTAAATTTTAACAACTAATTTTGAAGGTCAGAAGGAATTTGGGGATATTTTTGGAGTAACTGCAATGCATTCCAATCTAGAAAATATGTGAAACTCTCCTATCAGATTGTGGGGAGAGTTAACTGATTTTGGTAATTTGGACGTTGGGGTTTTGGAGTACAATATACTCATATCGCAAGGTCTTGATGTACCCAACCAATCACCATTTAAGAAACTAATATCACCTCAGGGGCCCACTGCTACGCCTATAAAAGGGGTGGCCCCCGCGCAGGTGAGGTGAAAGACTTGGTGCTGGTTGGGGGAGTACCCTCCGCAGGTTTCCCCAAATTCCGTCATGTGATTGGTGAAATCTGATCAATGGTTTTTACAGAAATTGCCCGTGCAGGTTTTGAACTGGTTTTACCCCATTTTACAGGGTTCCACCAAGAATCAGCCAGGATCTTTTGGCCGTTTTTGTTAACATTTTCAATAGAATTGCTTATAATAGCATAAGGGAATTGCAAATGACAGACATTTCCCTTTTTGGTTCAACTCAACCTAAAACATCCTTATTTTTAAGCTGAAAAGGCAAATGTCTGACATCACCCCCTCAAGAATGTTGGGGGGCAAGTAGGGCCAGAGGAAACGGCCATGCATGTGATTGATAGTGATCTCAGTAGCTAGTGATTTTATAGAGTATTCATTTACTCTTTTGTAGGTAATGGTAAAAGGTCCTTCCTAGATTGATACAAGCTTACCGCTTCTAGGAGTGATGCAGTTATGGTAGTACAATACCATGTCAGATATTTAAAATGTAGGTAGAGGAGTTCTGAGCTCATTGGCTGCTTGCCCTTCTTTTGTCACCGTTTTGGCCAAATTAACATTGCCTCTGATTGGAGCTGGATGATGTGTTGAGCTAATCATCTCATTACTTTCTTTGGCTCCTCAACTCTAGAGGAGAATACATCCTTAACTAGGAGACAGGTATCCCTGGTTCTCGCCCATACAAGACATGGAATGGGGACATTTTCAATACCCGGTGATAACTAATATGGTAGGCCATGAGGGCACTGGGTAAGTATTGATCCCAGTGAAGGGATCAAAAAAGGCCATTTTTTGTAGAATGGATACCAAGGTACCATTTGCTCTTTTCACAGTTCCGTTGGAGGAGGGATTGTATGGAGCCTAGAAAAGTTGTTGGGCTCTCATAGATGTTGCCAGGATTTTTACTACTCTGGAGATTGAGTTCTTCCCATTCTTGCAGAGTAGTACTTGGGGACAGCCATGTCGAGAGAAAATGTTTTGATGCAAAAAGGTGGCTGTGGCCTTGGCCATTTGGGAAGGAAGAGCCACGGCTTCCACCCAACTTGTGAAATGATTGTTAGCTACTAGTATAGATTTGTTCCCACTAGTAGTATGAGGAAGGGGACTAATATATCCAAACTGATGATGTGGAACAGTTGTTGAGGGGCAGTGGGTTGATACTGGTATTGAGTCTTGAAACCAGATTGCTTCTTACATGTAGGGCAAGCTTCCAAAACATCAACAATTGCTTTCATCATTCCATCTCAATAGTATCTATTCTTAATCCACTCATAGGTTTTCTTCACCCCTCCATGACTTAGGGTGGAGTGAGCTTCTAGGATAACAGGTACTCGTTCTGAGGGCTGAAGGTAAGGCAGCCACTTTACCACCACTTGTTTATACAACTTCCCATCATCCAATTTTGTGTTGTGGGAATGTCAGGATAATATCTTCTGGATGGGCTCATCCTCATCCTCCCATTCATTTGGGGTCATTAATAGATCATGCAACCTTTCCGCTTCACTGTTATCCAAATGAAGGACTGGCAGCCTTGTCAACTCATCAACATTCAAGTGACATGTTCCAGCTTGGTGTTCAATCTTCATATCATAAGGCTGGAGCTTTAGATCCCAACGAGCTAACAAGCCAGTAGGTCCTTCATGTTTTGTAGCCACTTCAATGAAGCATGGTCTGTAACCACAGTAAAGGCGGTACCATATAAAAAAGGGAGTAGTGCTTCACAGATAACAAAACAGCGAGGCACTCCATCTCAGTTACAATATAATTGCGTTATGCTTTTATAGCATCATACTGAAATAGGATACTGGATGATCTACACCATTTTCATCTAATTGGGCTAAGATGGCCCCAACGGCATAGTCTGAAGCGTTGATAAACAGGTAAAAGGTTTATTGTAGTCTGGTTTCATGATAAGACGTTGTTGTAACAGTTGTTTCAACGTCTCAAAGCGGCCTTCTGCTCAGCACCCCACTAGAAAGGGGTGTTCTTAATCAATAAATGAACGAGTGGTTCGCTGAGCTAGGCAAATTTTGGGATAAATTGATGGTAATACCCATCATTTTTAGAAATACCTGAATGTCCCATAGATTCTTAGGGGGAGGCATCTTCAAAATCGCTTCAACCTTATCTAACATGGGTTGGATTTCTTTTTGAGAAATGGAGTGTCCAAGGAAATCCAATTACTTTTGTTAGAAGGTACATTTTGAAGGCTTTAACTTAATTTTTGACTTGCGTAATTTTTGAAACACTCCTTTCAGATGTTCAAGATGTTTGTTGAAAGTATGTGAGAACACTGTGATATCATCAAGATATAAAATGACATAAATTAACTCCAGGTCCTGCAGAATATGGTCCATTGCCCGCTGAAAAGATGCATTTGTGTTACACAACCCTTGTGGTAATTGGGTTGGTTGGAAAAGGCCCTCACTGCAAATGAGAGCACATTTCTCCTAATATTCAGGGGAAAGGTCCATTTGCCAATAGTCGCTAGCTAAGTCTATAGCAGAGAAGAAATTGGATCCAGAGAGTTGGGCTAGGGTGTCATCAATGTGGGGATGGGATAACTATCCTTTTTTGTAAGATTATTTAATTTTCGGTAGTCCATAACTATACAATGACCTCCATTTTCCTTTTTGATGAGCAACAGAGGGGAAGACCAAGAGCTTTGTGAAGGTACTAACAACCCTGCATCTAGCAATTTCTGGAGCCCCATCCTCATCTGTTCTTCTTCCATCTTTGACTTACGGTAGGGTTTTGACCAAATAGGGCGAGCATTACCCACATCAATGGAGTGACGCCAGCCTTTCATATGACCATAATCATGGTCTGATTTAAGAAATATGTCGCTATATTTGTCTGATAAAGTATAAACTTTTTCCAATTCAACTGGGGTTAACTCGTCCAAAATATATACATTAGGTAGAGTGCACACCAGGTTATACGTAGGCAAACCCAAATCAGCCATAGAGCCAATGGAGTGGATACATTCAATATCTTCAACTGGAAGTAGAAAGCCTCGGCCAATCTCCTGGTGTTTTCAAATGATAATGTCATTCCTGGTGAGTTTTACCAGTATAAGGGTAATAGGCCTCTAGTAGGCTGGGTCTAGTACTCCAGGTAATACCCTAGGCTCTAAGGGGCTAACGCCCTCAATACTTGTGATATGCAACAAGCAGTGGTGTGGAGATTTGGATTGTGATTTTAGTGTCAACCACACGTTGTTCCCCAGGTTTGATTATTACTTCATCTGCAGCATAGAAAGGGATGCCATCCCTTGCATCCACTGAATTGGGCAATTTCTTAGTGTGGCGTCTCAAGGTGGAGTAAGATAAAGTCATAGCTTAGAAAGGGTATTTAATCAGGCAAGAGTATTCAGACTTGCTGGGTTCTTTGTTAGATAAGACTAACAGGACTTCATAGTTTAGCAACGAGAGGTATCCTTGCTTCATGTTTATTATTCCCTCATACTCAATCATAAACTAGGTGCCAATGAGCATATCGTACACGTTGTTGTCCAAAGCCACAGCAGAGGCTGATAAAATAAGCTTCAAAATATGAATGGGAAGGGAATAGTAGGCCCTGATTGCATAGGTATTATTTGGGCCAGCGGTTCCAAATTCTTGTGTGTACTCCAGGTCAGCTGCTAGCTTTATTTTCTTAATAAGCTTTGTGGAGATCATGTTAGCTGGGGACCCAGTATCCAAGATGGTCAAAATTTGGACTTTTTGTATAACCACTTTAACTTTTGTGAGGGTTCCTCAAAAGTTAGTGCCAAATCTAAGACCTCCTTAAGCTGAAAAATGGAGGTTAGTTTGTGAGCAGTCTCAGTATAATTATCCACAATAGTTTTCATTGGTTGGACCCACTAAAAGAGGCTGAATTAAACTAACTGAGAATTAATCACCATCGCTGGCAGTATCAATAACTTTGGGCCATTCTAAAATTTGGCTGAGATACATTCCCTCAGGTATAGTGGTACAACCAACTCTTCCAGCGTTTAGATGATCTGGAACCTCTAGTTCCGCAGGTGCTCCTAAAATATAGTATCCAACGTCGTTGTAACCCCCTCAGATTCCTCCCCATGGTAATCACAACAACGGGCAAGGCCACGATGGAGGAAGAGAGGATGGCCACAGAAGATTGGGTAGTCTTAGAGCGCGCATTCACCAGCTTAGCTGGAGAGGT
Organism: Massospora cicadina; assembly: GCA_022478985.1. Lineage (NCBI taxonomy): Eukaryota > Fungi > Entomophthoromycota > Entomophthoromycetes > Entomophthorales > Entomophthoraceae > Massospora > Massospora cicadina. The sequence continues at coordinate 17,546 of JAKSZP010000722.1, read as the reverse complement.
AGGCACAGCAGCTTTAGTAAGCTTGTGTGGGCATATGGTTGTTACAACCTTACATGGCGTTGATTCATTAGAAGGAGTGATAACCTTGTTAAGTCGCACTGGTGGAGCAGGTGTTGTAGGGAAGCTAGACACAGGTGAACGCACTCCCAACTGCTCAACAAGCGGTAGCTCTTCAATGGTGGGAGCTGAAGATTTCACCTCAGCGTCACTTGTGTTAGCCCATATTTGGAATTCGACCACTTTGAACAAATCCTCCTTAATATCGTGAAGAGCTTTGAAGCGGTGTTTCACTGAGATGATGTGTCTGGCTAGAGAGGGTCGAAAGGCTAGCCCAGTTAACAGGGCGGCGATGGCATCATCAAGGGTAAGCATATTAGAGGTGGTCAACCTTTGCGCAGTGAGGTAAAATCATTCAGCAAAGGCAATGGTTGATTCACCTTCCAACATACTAAGGCGCATAAAGGCCTGTTTTTCTCTGTATAGACTCTTTTTGGATCTGAATTCAGCCATAAGAGCTTCCTTCACCTCTGCCCAAGTGTATTGAGGGTTCAGGTTAGGAACAATAAATTCTTGCGCTAGCTGAATTAAACAAGAAAGAATGTGGCGCACTTTTTGCTTGTCTGTGGCGCCATCAATAGCAGTTTCATAAAGTATAAGAAGGTAGCAATTCTCCCTTCACCAGGGGTGAACTTGTCTTTAATGGGGAGTTTGAAAGAGCGCTGTTCGAGCTCTTCAAGGTGGGACAAAGCGCTGGTTAGTTGCTTTTCAAGAGCAATGAGGATTGGTGTACAGGGAACCCCTGTAGTAAGCACCATTTTGTAGGAATCCAGCTTTTTGGGGTGCTCGCTGGTGCTAACGCTGCTGGATCCCATAAAGATTTTAATAAAAATAAAATAAGTGCTACTAAAAAATTGGGTTTTTTATAGTTTTATTAGGAGCATGGGGGTAAAGTTAAAAGTGATCCTTTTTGATTTTTGTAAACCAATATTTATACTAATTTTGAAGGTCAGAAGGAATTCAGTAATATTTTCAGAGTAGCTGCAAAACATTCCAATTTAGAAAATATGTGAAACTCACCTATCAGATAATGGGGAGAGTTAACTGATTTTGGTAATTCAGACATTGGGGTTTTGGGGCAAAATATACCCATGCAGCAAGGTCTTGATTTACCCCAACCAATCACCATTTTGGGAAACTATTCTCAGCTTGGGGGCCACCGCCACGCCTATAAAAGGGGTGGCCCCCGCGCAGGTGAGGTGAAGGACTTGGTGCTGGTTGGGGGAGTACCTTTGTGGGTTTCCCCAAAGTCTGTCATGCGATCAGTGAAATATGATCAATGGTTTTTACAGAAAGTGCCCGTGCAGGTTTTGAACTGGTGTTACCCCAGCTTACAGGGTTCCACTGAGAATCAGCCAGGATCTTTTGGCCGTTCTTGTCAACATTTTCATTAGAATTGCATGTAATAGCATTGGGGAATCGCAAATGGCTGACATTTCCCTTTTCTGGCAGAACTCAACCTAAAACATCCTTATTTTTGAGCTGAAAAGGCAAATGTCCGACATCCTTAATACAGTTGTGGCATAACCTCTCACATTTTGCTGAGTCATTGCACTAGATCTAATGGAGTGGGGGGTTTGTGGTGTTGGTTTACAGTATAGTGTGCCTTGACAGTTCAGTTGCCATCATGGCATAGACTGGTATACATTTTGCATTTGTTGATGAGAAATTTATCTGAAATTTAAATCTGTTTTTGCCATGCAGAGAGATTTTCAGATACATTTTGAGCTTAATCACATTGATGCTGTTTTGGACTGAAAACCATACTGTTATGGGTTAATAATTTTGGTCTATTGGGTCAGCATTAAAATGGAAACCATATGGAAGACCATGGAGTGATTGGACACCAGAAAATGTCATTGCTTTCAGACAGTACATTGTGCAATCTCCCAAATGTTCATACCATAAACATGCTTTAGATTTGGGAAATCTGATCAAAGTGTCAGGAGAACTTACACGCTGATATGAAATTACATCCTTACAAATGATGGTTGTCCAACAACTTCAAGTTGGTGAATGGCAGAAATGAATGGCATGCTGCGAGGCTTTTCTTACACTGGATTTTTAACCAGGTGATATTTCTTACATATTAACAAAATTAAAGTACTAATTATTCAAGGATGATTGTCAACTGTTTTACTAGCTTTGAGTTTATTATATATTGATGATATCTAAATTTGTGATCCCCATTTAGTTAGGTCAAGCTTTCTTGATCCACAGGATCAAGGAAGTATTGGGGATCATCCCCAATAGGAAATTGGTAGATCTTGGCACCGGAAACTGAGGCTGAGGATGTCAAGATGATTTTATCATCTATTAAGATGATGAATTGCTTTAATTTGACATTGAGAGTATTAGTTAAGGATCCTGATAGTTTTTAGTCAATTTTAGAACTGGTGACTTATGCTGAATATCATATTATTTAATATTAATTTAATAAAGTTGAATTACTTTTTGACTTCATGAGAGTATCAGAAATAAACCCTGACAGAATTTTAGCTAAATTTGACACTGGCAACTTATACCAAGGATGTTGATATTACAAATTAATTTGGATTATGACAAATTGATAATTAATGTAACTATGGATATTTGAAATTGATAAGTATCACCAGTGAGAGTGCTGACAAATGCTAGGCAGGAAGAATTACCAGTGAGTGCTGACGATTCTGGCAATAAATGCCAATGATGTGGACAGGCAAGAAATGTCTATAATTAGTTTAGCCTCCCTCTTAATAAAAATCTTATTTTTTGTTTGCCTACCTTTATCAAGTTTTTAATGGAAAGAGGTTAGCATAGCTGATAGAGGTAGTACTGAAGATCCCCAGAGATTAATCTAGTACTAAAAAAAAGATCCCCAGAGATTAGGTTTTGGAATAAAACACCTGGATTGGTCAGCGCAGACAACTCCCAACCTTGACCTATATAAAAACCTCATGGGAGCTTAGACAAATATCACCAACAATGATGAACTGGAAGGATTGAAGGGAGAAACCCCAAGGGAGTCAATATAGGTCGCTTAACCACAATTGTTGGACAAGTCCCAGGAGAGGACCTCTGAGCCATAATAAGTTGTCAATCCTCAGAAGGAAATTTTTTTGGTCTGCTGGGTTAGTGGGTTGTCCAACAAATTTATAGGGAAAGTTCGCCAATGATGGTGAAAGAGCAAGGGCCTTCAATCTTCATACTTTTTGTCTTGGCACACTAATATAGTCACCTATTATTGAGAATGAAAAATTCTCAACAACTCAAAAATGTTTCTGCAAACAATGTGCTGCTCTCAAGCAATAAAAGCTCACTTTTACTTAAATAGCTACGTGATTAAGCATAATTTTGTTATTGGGCATAAAAAACCTTGACAGCTTCATGAAAACCTCTACATAGTCCACATGTTACTGTTTGGCGTGCTGTTGGAAATTGTGGCGTTTATAGTCCATAATTTATAAGAATGAAGAACAAACAGTTACAGTGAATTCCCCTTGATATGTGCAAATGTTATAACACTTTTTGCAACCAAAACTCACTGCACTTGAAAATTGGAACATATGGTTTCAAAAGGATGGGACCACTGACCTTACAGCCAGAAACTCAATGGTTTTTTTAGGAGAACTGTTTTTCTGGGCACTTGGTCTTGTTACATGGTGACATTCAGTGGACTGCATAATCACCCAATCTCACCCTGTGCATTTTTTTCCTTTGGGGACATCTGAAGGCTAATATTTTACCAACGTTGATCACAAACCATTGATGAACTGAAGGCTGCTATATGCCAAGAACTTGCAGCAATAATACTGCAACTAACCCCGTGTGTGTTGCAAAACTTCAAAAAATTGATTAGAATTGTGTATCATGGAAGAAGGCCATCATTTAGGCAACATCACTTTTAAAAACACGTGATAGAAACTGCATTCTATATCCTTTCATATTATGTGATAAAACTTATAATCGCATCACTCATGTTCCTTTTGTTGCCTTTTAAATGTGGGAAGTTTTTTGCTACACCCTGTACCTTAATTTGAATTTATAAAAAGGTCACTTTGTTTTATAATTAAATTTATTGTGGGGAAGGCTGACCATGGGATGGACACTTCCGTATATGTCTCAGGAAAGACAAACTTAGTACCAGGGGAGGCACCCCAGAGAAGCGATGCTATCTCTTGTTGCCAGCGGGAACGCCACTTATGGGGAGGGGGAGGGAACGTGTGAAGGGGCCGTAGCCACTATTGAGCACGTGTGGAGGAAGGGGTCTGATTTTGATGAACCAGACTGGGAACCAGGAGGAGACCAGCTGTCAGTGATGCAGTGGGAGGTATCCAAACATCCACGCTTGAAAGTGGTCCACCAAATGAGACCAGAATCTGTGGACAGCTTCTGGGAGGGTGGGGATGGAGCCAGCGATGGCATCCAAGACAATCGTGTGGATAGTCCACATGGCGATTGCAACCACCAGAGCACGGAGGGAGGGTGGGAGGGGGAGGCCATTGATGAAGCAAACATATCTCTTGACAGACTGAAGGGATTCGTTTGATCCTGGCCCAGCAGACGTTAAACTTCGCGCCATATCACTTTAGAGGTGGGGCACTTCTTCAGGCGGTGGAACAGCGTTCTGTACTGGCCACACATGACACAGGATGAGTGTAAAGCGTTAGAGCGCTCAGCTGTATGATACACCCGCCTCAGGCAGCGCCACACATGGGAGCAGACTTGAGGCTGCAACAGAGAATGGTGTGCATATTTCCAAATAGTCTTTTGGGTCTCGGTGGAATAAAGGATGTCCATCATGTCCAGGTAGTCCACCCTGGATAGGACATGGGGTCGAATGGGGATCACGCCATCATGGATGGGTAGCCCCTGTACCTCTTGTGTGAACTGAGGAGAGGGGCGGCCTCTTTGGATTGTATGTCCGCTAATACAAATTCTCCACTCTGCGCTTTGCATGGAGAGTAGGATTCATTTGTAGCGGGTTTTAGTCCCTTGAGGACCTGTGGCTAATGTGTGTGATGCGAGGTATTTCATCAGGGAGTGGGAATTTGATGGATTGTTGAGGCCCAAGGCTCGGGAGAAGTTGGAGTGGGATGCACGGGACCAGTGTTGGGATGGGAGTGTAGGAGCGGTGATGGCCGCGATCCAGGCGCCCAGGATCTTGGCAGCATGGGCTTTGAAGTCAAGCAGGCCCATGCCACCTTGATGATGAGGGCCAAACATGACCTCTAGCCGTACTGGTGGAGGGCGGTCTGACCAAAGCCATCCTTACAGCAAAGCATACAGGGATTTGAAGAAGCTTGGGGAGAAGGGGATGGCGTGGGCTCCGAACCAGACTTTGGATAGGAGCATAGAGTTGGCAAGAACAACCCTGCCAGTAAGGGTAGTAGGGTGGGCTCTGAGAGAGGCGATTCACTTCATCACGTTGTCCAGTATGCGGCACTCCATTACTGCTGATGTATATCCGCCTGCCTCCAACCACACGCCCAGATGGCGCACCAGTCCTATGGTAGGACGTGGCACAAAGGGGAGCACCAGTGGAGCGGTGTGTGTAGAGTTAGTAAGGCGTGGACGTGGGCGAGCAGATGGGCCAGGTTGGGAACTAGTTGCTGGGGCCCAGCAGTTCTGAAACTGACCAAGGAGGATGATTTTGGTTTTGGAGGCGTTCAGTGCCGCGTTGCTTACCTGGGAATATTCCTGGATGAGAGCTTCAAGCGCACGTGCATCTTTGTTATTAGACACCCCCACCACGCAATCATCTGCAAATGCCATCATTTTGACTGGGGTTTGGCCTGGCACATGGACCCCAGTGAGTTGGGCATTCACATTTCGCAGTAGTGGGTCAAGGCTGAAGTTGTATAAGAGTGGGCTGAGGGGGTCCCCTTGTCGCAAGCCCCTTTGAGGGCGGACTACTTCCGTTAGGAAGCCTGGGCCACGCACTGCCATTGTCACAGATTCCGTGAGCAGCATTACCCAGTTTATGAAGCGGGGGGTAGGCGGAATTGATGGAGGCATGCCCTTAGGTATTCCCAGTTTACTCTATCATAGGCCTTTTGTTGGTCCAAAAATACCAGTGCCCCAGAGGCTGTGGACTGACATGCATTAGCCACGGAGTGCACGTTATCCCAAATTGACCTTCTGCGGATGAAACTGAATTGTTCTGGGGAGATGGTGGCAGATGCTACAGTCCCTAAATGGTTATCTTTGATTTTTGTTAAAATTTTGGTGTCTGTGTTTGTTAGAGAAATGGGGCGCCAGTTGGCTAAGTCAAGCTTATCCCCTTTCTTGAAGAGTGTGACAGTAAAGGCCTCATGTCCTCCTGGTAGGAGGCGCGTTTCCAACAGGCTTTGGTTAAGTGAGGCTAGCAGCAATGGGGATATATATTTGAAATATTTTTTGTAGAACTCATATGGAATGCCATCTGGGCCTGGGCATTTTCAGTTTGGCGCACCACAAATGGCTGTCCATAATTTGTTTGGAGTAATTAAATTCATTATTTCTGGGTATCAGAAAATAGTGTGGATATGAGCTTGGTCGAGAAATTCTGCCATTTTGCTGGCTGAATTGGTTTGGCTCAGTATAACTTGGCGTAATATTTTTGCATTTCGATTGCCACTTCAGCCAGTGTGTCCACAATGGAATTATCTGATCTTTGCACCTGTGTGCAGGCCACGCTCTGGCATGGTGCGAAATTTTTTTTAAAGAAGTATGCGGTGCACTTGTTGCCTTTAGTGATGCGTGTGGCCCTGTATTGGACACAAACCCGATGTTTGTGTTGCCTTTTGAGTGCGTTGAGGTGGGCGGCTGCCTCCGCCCACTTCTAGCCCCATGCAGGGCTGTATCCTGTGGCTGGAATGTTGGACTCCAAGTAGGCCAATTCCACCAGAGCGCGTGAGATAACTGCCGATGTGGCTCATGAGCATCTGGAGGAGAGATGGCGATAGTGGCGGATGGTGTCCTCTTTGAAAGTTGCCCATGTGGAAATATGGTCCACACAAAACAGTGCAACAAACAATTTTGCCAAAGTTGCCTCTTCTACCCATGTGGAAAATCCTGGTGACACGAGCTTGGGGGGGCGGTTTTTGCACCAATGTGGGGCCTTTGCAACTGTGACGGGTAAGTGGTAGGTTATCAAGACCAGTCAGTGGTCAGAGAATTCCATTTTCATTGTTTTGAAGTGGGAGTTGTGGGGTTGGAATTTCGCTGGTGTTAGGATAAGGTTGATGCAGGTCATGGACCTTAAATGGCCATTACGGACGTGAGGATGCATCATGTCTTTGAGCAGTGGGGCATGTCGTGGCAGCACATCCATTAACCCAAGGGTGGCTTTTAGAACGTGTAGTTCTACATGTCCCTGTGGGGTGTGGGGTGAGGGAGGCACCGGTACATTGGTGAGGTTAGCCAACAGTTCATGTCGCCAACTAGGAAAGAATCAGGGGGTAGCAGGAGGGATTTGACCAATGAGAAAAATTCCCGATGCTCATGTGCACCGTTTGGGGCATAGATGTTGACAATTGCGTGCACAACGTTGGCCCACAAGAAGGTGACGACGAGCACTTGGCCATTTAGGAATGTTTCTGAGGATGTGAATTTGAAAAAATTATTTTTCTGAATTAGCACCCCACAGTGCTTCAACCAAAAGGATAGGGATGGGAGGAGCATTGTTTTCCAAGCTTCCTCAGAACCTCATGGACAGTGGGACTCCTGGATGGCCAGGATATCCACGGGTAAATTGTGTTGTAAAAAACTCAGTTTCCTAGCCCAGGACGGGGAGGCCTTGAGTCCGGCAATATTCAACGTCCCTAGAGTGAAGGTTTCCCCCATTGCACCTTAGGTGCGAGGGGGTGGGCCCCCAGGCCCACCAGCCTCTTCAAGGTCCCCACGGGCTTTCACAGCAGCGTGGGTGTTAGCAGCAACGCTATCGGGGTTTTTGTTAATCTTTTGTAGAAAGAGTCGCATTGGCTTTGGCCTTCACTTTTTGTTTTCCCAATGTCGGATAAATTTTTTGTGGTGCGGATGCGTTTAGTGCACCATCAAGCAGGTCAAAATTTTTTTTTCAGTTGGGATAGGTCTCAAGTCAGTTTTGACCAGAGCTTGGTGCAGCGATTAGGTGAGATCAAATCTCCCATTGGATCCTCAGATTGAGTGGCCCACTTGGCATGGGCTTCCCAATCTGATTGGATGATGGCAACCTGAGTTGCTTCCACCGTGAAGGTCTCCATGTCCTCCTGGCATTGTGAGTGTGGGATGGTGGTGGTGGCCTTGGCTACTTCCTTGGCCGCAGCCCTATGGGCCTGCTTGGCCTTCTTCTGCTCCTGCGGGGAGATGGGCTTTACCAATAGGTAGCAGCCTTGTGCTCCCCACGGGAAAGCCTCCTTGGTGCTTGCGGTTGGTTTGTAGTGCGCCTCTCCGCTGGCCATGGCCGCCGAGGGGTGCTCTTGGAATGTGACGCCCTCCTTGATGGGGCATGCATGCACCTTATAGCTGAACACGTCACAGTGGGTGCAAATGGGGGGCGCGCTGTCCACGGTTACCCGGAATGGGTGGGTGGTATGCCCTGTGATATCAATAAAAGTGGAGTGCAGGATCTGGGTTAGGTCCTTTGCAATCTCCTCAGTTGGGGTCAGAACTGCGATGGCTTTGCCAGTGCACAGGTGTGGCATCAGTGTGAAGCGTTGCATTTCAAAAGATTGTATTTCGCCATATATGGCGAGACCATCTTTCAGGTATTGCTCCAAAATGTCACGTTTTACCATAGTAGGCAAAAAGTCAAACGTGAGGAAAATTTGGTTTGATTTTGTCCATCTGGTGCGTTTGGTTTTGATGACCCATTGCCCTTCGGGGAGGTCAACCACTATGTGCACCACTGCAGCCTCATCTGCTGCTATTTTGCTTTCAAAACCTAGGTCCAGCCAACTGCATGACATGGAGTGAGGTGCAACTTACACTGCAGTCGGGAAAATTTTGTGTACATATTCACAAAATGTTTTCCCATAAGGCCATTTTTTGGATGTCCAGATACACACAGACTCCAAATTCCACCAACAAAAGTGGCTGGGAGTGTGGCGTGTTGATGTACTGGTTGCATCGTGCTTGCCACACGAGTATCTCTGGGGAAATTGTGACCGCCAGTTTTTTGAGATTTTTGTCTATTCTGCTGGATTCTCCAGGGCGTTTTCGAACATTGGAGGCCGCAGGCCTTCCGCCTGCTCCTCTTACCTTGCTTGCCCAACTGCTCCCTAACTTGGGCACAGACTAATCTCCTCTGTGAGATTATCAAACTAGATTTAGTCTTGAATTTTATAGGTTGCAAAAGTGTTTGCAACAAGAAAGAAAAGTGTCACTTTGTTTTATATTAATCAATTAAAGATTAGTGAAATGATGACCTAATAAGTTGTAAATCCTATAAAAACTCTTTAAATTATAACCCAGATTTTAACCTTCGGTATCAGATATATGGATATATCTGTATCACATGACTTTCTCCAATCTTTATAAAGTATGTAAGGTAGAACTTGGACTTTTATATTCAGATGGGGAATATTGACGTTATTTAGCTTTTCTATCCTCCACATAGATTTTGTTTTCCCTATCAGATAGTTTTTACCCTGTTAAAATTTTATAAGGGCTTGTTATATTTTAATTATATGTTATAAGATTGATATTTAATTTTTACAAATGACTTAATTTCTATTTAAACCCATTTTAAATATATCATTTAAAGATAGACAAATTATTCATGATTTAGCATAGTTTAAATAAGGTAAGCTGACCTGAGGGCATAAATTCATTTTTGTTTTATAATACAATTTAAATCAGGCACTAGAACATGACTAACAAGCGCAATTAATATATAAAGGATGAACCTGATAGGCTTAACTATACCAAACTGATACTTTGCTTCACTGCTTATATAGTTTGGCAGTTTAGATATTACCAATCACCATAATTTTAAAAAGAAGATTCCTATATATGATAGCTAGACTCTCAACCTACTAAATTTTAATTGAATTCAGATTATCTATTTCTAAACCATATGGGCCTTAAGTTCTTCTGGTTGAAATGGGTATTGTTATAGACTATGCCTCTGTTGAGGATGAGGTGCTACTGGTACAGAAGGTCATTTATTGACCAATGGAATGCATGATATAACACCCCAATTAGTGGAGATACAGGTGACCAGCTCACCATGAATGAGGGCAATCAAGGCCTTTTATAGGTGAGGGTGAGAAAAAGAATTAAAGTTCACATGGTTTGACGTCATAAGCAATGATTTTCACAGAGAATAAGATGGCGTCATGTAAAAATATTTTTTATTCTGAGGAGTCAGATGATCTAATTGATGAAGATGACGTTGCCACTAAAATTCCATATGAAAATTGACCCTTGTATACCTTCAGGGTTCTTAAATGATTTTTATTTTTTCAGTGATAAAACAATGAGTGAATAAATTAAACTAGCGCAAGCATCAAGGTTATAAGGCAAATATTACCAAATTAGGCAACAATCCAATTTTGATAGTTGCCTAAAGTTACGCGGCAAGGCGCATAGTAGGAGTGCCATTTCTTGAACCTGAAGTTAAGATGGCTACTAATAAATTTATTAATTAACAGGTATTGCAAGAAGGTACAATGGTCTAACACCCAGAAGTGGAACCTAGTACAAAGGCCCCTAAACATCCAGATTCAGGGATAACCACAACATTAAGGAGCTTGCAATTACAGGTATTATCCTAAATGAACGAAGCTACTAAAGCAGCAGTCAAATGCCATCTGACTAGAGGATAAAAAATCCTCATATCAAAACCCCAAACTCCCATTATTACTCAATATCTCAATTATTTTTTAAGCTTGAATTTCACTTTAAGTATAAAATGATTCACGTTTTATCTTAAAAAACCTTTCTACAGAATCTCAAGTTTATCCTTTTGTTTTCATTTTGTTGTATTAGATTTTGTATTCACCATTAACCAATCTGGGACTAACTAGATACTCTGTGTCCAGTAACCAGTCCAAGACCTACCTTATTTGAAAGAAGACACTCTTTGAGTTTTATAAGCCACAAAGTGCTCCTAGTGCATGCAACTTTGTGGGATGAGGGCCTGAGGTACTGCCCCCACCTCACTAGGGCTGCGTGAATCTAAGCACTAATAAATATGAGCTCAACCTCTATTTGGGTGTAGCTTGCACTACTCAAAACTGACATAAGCACTCCCTGTTTAAGTACTGGTCAGACCGTCTGCCCAGCCAGGACAGGCTATATGCCTCTTATCTCCCTTGTGGAAGACAAGACCCAATGACACCAGGTTTAAGGCACCTGAGGGGGGAGAAGACAAAGCTCTCCCCTTTGTCACCTGCTTTTTAGCGGAGTTTTGCTCTCCAGACCCTTTTTATCCAGGAAGCCTTGGAGTCCTTTCAGATCAAGTGCCATTTTCTTTGCATGATCATTTTTGCCACAAGATGTCTCATACCAACCAGACTGGAAGCTAGCCAAGCTTCAGGCCAGCTCAGTAAACTGTGGCGTGTTTGTAGGCAGTTGAACCAAAGTGCAGCCAACCAGGATTGCCCTCCCTTGTCCTGGGGTTTGCACTCATGCAACTTCAGCTCATGAGAAGCCATTTGACAGGCACCATGCCTGACGCATACTCCCCCCTTCATGCCTATATTCTCCACTCAGGGCGTGGTAGACACCCACAAGAACAGGTTAAAACAGTTATCAATACCATCCCACACTCCTTTCAGGCCACTACAGGACTTTAACTATGGCCTTTCTAGGTTCTGGTGTTAGCTACTCGCCCATGTTTCCATGGGCTTTCCCCAGTTGCACCAAGAGGAGGCTCCAGTTCATCTTATCTAGCTCCAGGAAAAAAGACCCTCTTCATCATGGATACCATTATGCTGATAACACCAAGGGAGAGGTGAAAAGGTTCACATTGAGTACTGAGGGCAACATATTTGAAGATGCCTAAGAGTGTCAAGAAGTTCACCATGGGCACGGACAGTTTATATAAGTGATTGATGCTACAAGGGGTAGCATCAAAGGAGGAATTTCAGTAAGAGTGATTACGATGTTAGCGAAGGTTTTCTGGCGCCTAATCTGTTTGGAGGTAACCCCCAAGCAGTGATTCAGCCTCTAAAGTTTTGCAAGCTGATGTTGGCCCGCCGGTTGTCAGTTTAACTCCATATTTCCTCAAAAATGAAGTCCCAATTAGTAGATCATAACTATTATTAGGGAAAACAATAACAGGAGAGGAGATCAATATTGTGCCAAAATGCAATGATATCATGCTGTATGCTCAATCTGAGGTTTATTATAGGGGCTGGCAAATCATAGATTTTATGGTGATCTATGTCCAGAGTAAGCCCTAATTTCTTCACTAGTCAGTTAGACACATTAACCAGTGCCCCACTGTCTACAATAACTTGGACCTTGAGCTTATTTACAGTTATATCAATGTAGTTACACTCGGAAGAATAAATATCAGAAAGTCTTATTATGAGAACATCCACTTTGTCTGCTTTACCTAAAAAATATGTAGCTCTTCACGCAACTGTGGTATGGACATCTTCAACGCCTTGATGAGTACTGCCACTTGGACCCCAGTCAACTTAAGGTCCTATTAGAATGAGGTGGACCCTCATGTGATCCCTAACTGTTTAACATAAGGTTTTAACGTTATTTCATCCACTTACTCAATGGCACGTCTTTCTTGAGAGCAGGTGGTCACTGCTATATTAGTATATGTTGCCCTGAGACTGATGAAATAATCTCAGAGGAATCACTCATAAGTTGCATGGGAGAGTGTTTTGGCAATTTCTTTTTTCTTGTGTTTGTTAGAAGTGGCAAGTGTAAATTTTTTTTATTCTACTATGCCCTGTATTTTCATTTTTTTCATCATCCACTGGGTGCACAGAATGAACTTTAGGTTTTGCACTTAACTTAGGTCAATGATTGGCATAATGGCCCTGAGTTCTGAAGTCTTTACTAATAATCTGACTACAAAAGATTTTACCAAACAAGGGCCATAGAGTGGAGGTGGGGTAGCACTTTTCTTGGAGAACTGGCCCTAGGCCACGGTTTGCGGGGCTCTTGATAGCTCTTGTTAGGTTCTCAAAAGTGACAGAACACTTCCAGAGGTAGATCACCATATGGGTGATGTCATTTTTCATTTAAAATGGGAATCATTACCCAACAAAAGCTTGGTAAGGCTCACAGAAATGGCGTAGAGCAATCTGTGCATCATTGTCATTAATTACATTAGCCCCTTCCAGCATTTGGGCTTCCAAATAAAACCTTTATGCAAAAGCTTTCACTGGTTCATCTTTTAAAAAAGATGTTAAAGAATTCATCCTTATGGGTGTTCATCCATTCCGGCCCATCAAATTTCAAAATGAGAAGGTTATTGGCATTGTTGTAGCTAAACATAAACTTCTGTAACTTAAGCATCACTAACACCTGACTCTCTGTTTCCAGAAAATTCATGACAGTCATCAACTTAGTGTTCTCAGATGCCCGCCTATTATAATCTTGTTAAAGCTAATAATATTATGTACATTGCATTTTTTCTAAACTTTGGCAAATTTATAGGATTTCACATGAACAGGAGGTTCATGCTGATAGGACCAAAAGCCATGATTTGCCTCTAATTGACTTCCTTCATGGTGAAGCCAAGAAGTAGGTGTGAACTGGCCTTGAACTTCTGGTGCAGCTCGAATAGAAGCGCCTACAGAATCAGGAATAGAAACCCCAGCGGGAGTGCACGCAGGGTGAAATGAAGGTTTACATTTATTTGAGTCAGATGGCTCAGGGGGAGGAGTTGTTGGCATCTCTGCCTAAGCCAAGGCTCCAACACCTAGAGCAGAGGTGAAGACCATAGGCAGTTCTGGCGTTTCCTTACGCCTCATCGCCCTCAATAATTACATCCAATGGAAAATGTTTGGGTTCCTTATTTTTTATATTAGTAGCCTGGATGGTTAATTGACAATTGAAATAGTTTCACATGGTAGCTATACAGGGGCGTTCCACATGCATTAGAACTTCCATATTTTCAACTTTTTTTGTTGTGGCCAGAAATTCCGCTTTCATATTGATATTCTTGTTCACTAGGGATCTAACCTTCTGGCCATGAGGCTTTACTTCAAGATCTAAGGCCTCAAAGAGTTGAAAAAAATCCATACGCGAGTGGTCAGCTCCCTTCATACCAAAGTAAGCTTTTGAGGTGGCGCTCATATATTTCAGTAATTTTAGTTAACTAATTGACTTGAAGATTGTGACCAAGTATAACATCCAACTGTTTGCCAATATGAGCGTTTAAAGCTGCTTGTATAAGTGAACTTCATTGGTCTGGGTTCACAGGGTTGCTGAGGCGACCTCTTCAACTTCCACCAATTTTACTACTAATCCAGAAGGACTTTTTATCATAGAACTAATGGGATCCATACTGATTAATTTAAACTACAGGGAACTAAAGTGAGCCCTTGTAGTGAGCACCACAATGTTAAAATCGGCGCTTAGGCGTTAAATTTCAAAGGCACAGGTTTTTTAACTCAAATAAATAAGGTATTGTGTGAGGACAACAACCTTAGTAAAATTGCAACAGGAACAAGTTTTGGAAAAAATATCTTTATCATAGTTTAAAAAGCACAATCTAGTATTGAGTACTCACAAAGGCTCAACTAAATTCTCAGAATAATATCTTCAGCTAAGCTTTATCTAGCAACATAGTGAAAAAAAGAGACTTCCACCATTAAAATTATCTTAGAATGCCCTTCTACTAGCGTCCTTATTGGTGCATTTCATGTATACTCCTCAGCATTCCAAAGTGGTAGACTAGTGATGAGTAATACAAATTAGACTAACTAATTGTTTTAGGGCTTGGCGATTATTGTTGCAGTTGCCATCAACCAATTGCATTAGAGGTACCAGCAAAATGGCATAATAACAATAGGCTTCCTTATACTGGTTATTTTATGCCAGTACAAGGGAGAAAATAGAGGATAAGGATATTAGTAATAGAAAGAAGATCTAATCTGCTGAGGCCAAAAGCAAAAGCAAGTACTAGATTAAGGAGATAAAAAATTCCACAGATGGTATGAGTTTTGATCCGCCATATTTTTAAATCTTTTGCGTTGTGCAAGAACACCAAAAGTAATTTAATACAACTTTGCTGATGCCTTAAAAAGTTTTGGGCCACGCACTTGAGACTTCTTACACAATTGAAACCTGCCTCTAAGTTATCCTTAAATAAAGTATTAACTAATTTTACATGAATAGTGGTTGGTCAACCATGTTGCAACTGAGGCTATAAGTACAGTCCTCTTTTTGAAGGGCAGACAGCACAACGCCAAAATTCTTTCATGCTGCTCAAGAATGGGTAAATGTACCAGGATGTCATCATTATAGGCCACAGCGCAAGGAGATTGAGGATATCTCAGAACGTCATTAATCATATGTTAGAAAGTCGCAGGTACACTTTAAATATGAAGCATTACTTTGAACTGGAACATACCCCTTTTTGTATGTTTACTATGAGCACTCCTGTCCTTTCACTAATCTTATTTATCTATGCGTTAAGAGGTTAAGTTTAGAAAAGACACATGACTTTGCAATCTCTTGACTGATTATTTGCTCAAAAGCAAAGGGTAGGGGTCATGCAGGTTACTTTGTTCAGATGTCAATAGCCCACAAAAGCCCATAAGGGTCATCAGCATTACTGTGCAAATACTATAGGAGAGACAATAGGTGAGGATTTAGAACACCCATTCCTTATGGTGCATGTCCTCTAACAGACCTCCAAAGTAAAATTTTTTTGGTATATGAATACATTGGGCAACTTATATTGATCAAATTACTATTAAGCGAAAACCAAACCATAATAAGAATGAGTGGGAGACATTTGGATAAACCATTTTGTAGATGTCTTTAAAAGGCATTAACCAGAAAGGTAAGTCATATTGTAGCTCAGTAATGGAGGGCGTTGAAGTAATGGATCCAATTTCTTGCTGTGGATAAAGCATCAAGGAGAAGAAACTCAACGCATAAGCTTTTATTCACAAAAGATAAGAAGTTGAACTCTATATTGATTTTCATCTGTTTGACTCCACTAACCTACCCCAAGGAAAATGCAAATAGTAAGTCTGGAACTGCGGTATAATGAACGCAAAGGTAGAAATTATTCATAAAAATGGAATATTGCGTCTTACTTATTAACAGGTCATTAGAGCTGATAAAGCACCCAATACAGATGAGCCCACTCAAGAAACAGATCTAAATCTTGCGATATTTTTAATCCTATATATTTCTCAGCCGCTCCTGTATCTAAAAGGGCATCAATGGACTCCTTGTGGTATCTCAACTAGATTACAATAGGAAAAAGGTAGGCATGACCTTTTATACTTGCAACGCCATAGGACACAACTGGCTAGAATGAGGTGATCACAAGAATAAAAACCAGTCAAGGTTCATAAATTGGAACATTTATATTGTCTGAATGGTTTACATTAGTCAATGCTTGTTGTACTAAGGATAATAATGCTATAAAAGGGTTCATAGACACCTTGTTCTATTGGAATTTGACTCAACATACATAGTTTGGTCTACAGAACAATATGATGACAGGAAGAAATAAAATTGGAAAGAATCTGGAAAAGACAACACGACAATATTTTTGACCAGTCCAGGATCTAAATTTTAATTAGAGGTAGATGAACTACGCAAATTTCAGCTTATACTGAAGTATACAGTAGTGCTTGATAGTCCTTAGGCAATTAACAACCCCTCATAGAAGCTATAATTAAAATGTACAGAATTTACACTAATATACTAAAAGACTAAGCAAGGAGTGCAAGTTAATCTCATATAAATAAACCCATTAAGTCACCTATTTCAATAAGAAATGTGGAGAAGGATAAGGTTAAAGGTCAGTCTATTAAGTCTTGGACTGGGAGAAAATTAAGACTGGCCTACCAATCTGAATGAGTGGCACCTCAAAGAACAAAAATAATACCATATTTAAAGATGACCAAAGAAATTTATTTGTTGGGAATAAAAAGTGCAACTATGGCTAAGACCTTCCAAAGGCTGGAAAATATGGCAGTTAGTGAGAACCTATGACTAATTGAAGTCAATATTTTTATAAAGTTTAAGATTTATTTTTTTAAGTTAAGAAAAGTGAAAAGAGTGTAGTGACAGCAGAATCTTTTGGGGCTTTTGTATATTAACACTAATTGGGAAATAAAAATGGTAATTTTTGTAATTGACCCAATAATAACATAGCAGGATCATGATGGCCTGACACACTATGTAATTCCAATGATAATTCTGATCTAAGTAATGAAGTTGGATTACTATAACCCTTGTTCATATTACCAACCCAACTATTTAAAAAGATAATGTTACAATTTAGTCACAGCTTGATGGATGCAGTAATCAGTCAAGCAGAACTGGCAGAGTACGCCCATGGGCAGGGGATTAATATGATTCCAATTTGAGTTATATGGGTTTGAGAA
>JAKSZP010000721.1:0-38557 GCA_022478985.1 Massospora cicadina | reverse complement strand
GGGGATCCCCAAAATAGCGTGGGTGACACGCCAAGGGGTTAGCTGGAACTGCTAGCCCCGACGCCTAAGGTTAAACGGCAAGGGCTGACCAGTATCCATACTGGTTAGCCTACTAATTAGCAGAGCCCATAGTCGAATTTCTGACATTGGTGCTCACTACAGGGGGACTCTGCTGGTTGGTGTGGAAGTAGCTAAAGGTTGGTAAAGAGGTGGCGGTGATGCACCACTGTGGTTTGGTTCCAGTGATTGTTGGTGGTGGGGAGGGGCAAACCCTGGACGCCCGCCCCACACGCTGAGTTTGGAAGTAGGAGGATTACCATCTGGTTAAGTGGGGGGGAATGTCATGATTTTAACCAGATGGAATCCTTCAATGATTTAGCGTTATTTGATTGATATAGCCAATCCCAGCGGAATGGTTTAGTAATGAATTTCATGTTATTTGGTTTGATTTCTGGTTAGTTGCTTCCCAATTTGGGTTGAGCCAAAATAAGTATTCTGCCAAGTTTGGTATTAGGTTTGAGTATGCCAATTAGTGGCCCCAAATTAGTACAAGGATCACCGTGACTAAAAGCCAAGGATGATCACTTGATATCAGTCAGCAGAATCAGAGTTTGATGCAACTGTCATTCATGGCAGTTGTGGGATTTCTGGCAGAAAGCTGATGTATTTACTTCAAACATTCGCTGCCTGATTATCCAACATTAGTGGATCCAACAAATTATGAGTTTGAGGTGGGCAAGGTTGTTTCCAGTGCCTCATTTATTATCAAGATAAGATGAGAATAGATGCCAGCGAGATGCTAAGTTATTCTGAGTCAAGCGAGCGATATAAGTAGTTTCTGGCACATTATGATCAATTTAAAGGTCGAATCCAAATTTGGCATTTAATTAGATTAATTATTTATATGGCTCACCGGCGACTTAAGGCCAAGGATGAGCCAAAACTAATTTGGATATTGGGAAGGATGGAGCAAGAGGGTTGACGCCAGGGAACAGAATAGAGTAGAAGAAGAAGTAGTGTAAGAAGAAGAGAAGTGGTTGGCTGGAAGAACCAGCGGAAGAGCCAATAGGTTAGCAATGGGTGCAGTAGCCCTTTTGTAAATAGTATAAATACCTGGCGCTTCCCTTTCAATATAGATCTCCCTTTGCCTATTCTACCTTTTGTTATAAGTTTATAATTTATTTTGTTAGTTAGGGTTTAGGTTAGGGATCCCCAAAATGGCGTGGGTGAGAAGCCAAGGGGTTAGCTGGAACTGCTAGCCCCGACGCCTAAGGTAAAACGGCAAGGGCTGACCAGTATTCATACTGGTTAGCCTGCCAACTAGCAGAGCCCATAGCCGAATTTCCGACACACTCAATGTGGCTTTTGGGCAATCAACAATAATAATAGCCTCCATACTATTGTTGCCCCAGTTACTCAAATTCAATAAAGTAATCACAGCAAGGATCCACGATTTTGCAGTTGAAATCTAGGGCCAGAAGCGAGCAACCATCCCAGGCCAAACATTTTTACACCTAACAAACAAAATAATAAGTAAAAATATGATGGTTGATGATACTAGAAGATTCAGCAATCCACCTGCCAAATTAAAATTACTAGAGGGATGTAAAGGAAGGTAATCCATTTCAGAGTAAATCAAGGTAATCAGTTGATATTAATCATTAGCTGAATTAGCCCTAGATTTGTCATGAAATCTGCTGATTAAAGTAAGACTGGGCTCTCAATCTGGGTGTGTAACCACCCAGTGGAAAGACCAGAACGCCAATGGCAAGCAGTTCTGATCAGTTGTAGAAGAGATCACCCATTGTTCTTGTATGGGATTAAAAGTTAAAGAACATACCAAAAGCCCCCATAGCAAAATAAATGGCTTCAATGGGGGCAACCGCAGGTCTTGCTGGGGCATTCCCCTAGGGTAGGAGAGGAGAGTAGGATGATCAATCCTCTTAAGTTTGCAGTTGGTGACCTTTAGGCTCTTTTTCCAAACCTTCTGGTACTGTTTTATCATAAAAACTCTGAAAATCACTAAAATTTTCAAATTTTTGGAAATGCTGATCTGGTTTGCAAATCAAATTATATTGAATTGACTGTCAGGAGGCCTTGGGCTTTGCATTGCGCCCGTTGAGGGTTTTTGCAATGGGTGAGGGGTCAGGAATGTCACCGGGATGGTTAATCAATTTTATGAACTGGTTTTCGCTGAATTGGCCTTTGGTGAGATGGCCCAAATATTTTTGGTGTCTGGTTACCATCTCACAGTTGTGAGGATGGGCATTTCTTGCCTCCAAATGGAGAATTGTGCTTAGCGGATACAGCCTCATTCTGCCTGAATTGTGCTAAACCACCAGTGGATTGGTGGGGTGATTTAGTCTGAATTCTCCAACTATTTTGTGAAGTGGGAGGCAGACCTGTAGCTTTTCAACCAGGTGCCAAAGGAGGGATCATTGCAAAGAGTTTGGAAGATCCAAAACTCTTCAGAAAGTGCGTATTGGCATCATGTGCCCATGGCAAAATCCTTGATCATCACAATCACCGTTTGGTGGGCTTCCAGATCAATGGCTTGGAGAGCCCACTCAATAAACATCATCCCTAAAATGCAGATTGCTGCATACTTCGCTGGGTTAAGTAAAAATATGTTGAAAAAGGCAGAGTCTGCAGAAAAGATTTGGGTAAAGATCCACTTTTATTTAAAATTTGAGTGGGAAAATAGACTGCCAACTGCCCTTCAAGAGGCAGTTGCCTTATATATGAAAAATAGGGAAAAGGGAAATTGTGAGTGTTTCTAGACAGTGGCAGCTGACGTACTCATGGGTACTCAGCCTGGGCTTAGGGCGTTGTCATCCATCTTATGCAAAAGGTCGCAAAAGCTCTGGCAATGTAATCTTCTGATCTGCCAGGGAGAGGCCCTCACAAGTCCAAAATTGAGCGGATTTGCTCATATCAAAGGGGCGACAGACTTTGGACTCCACCAGGGTTAATTCTGACAAATTTTTAAAAGAATTTTAAAATTTTAAAGAATGGAGTCTTGACTCAGATTAGCATTTACAGACCTGGAATTTTGGATTCCGTGTTCCAAACCAATCTTCCTGACTTAGGAAATGTCAGAAATTCGACTATGGACTCTGCTATTTGGCAGACTAACCAGTATGAAGACTGGTCATCCCTTGCCATTTCACCTTAGGCGTCAGGGCTAGCAGTGCTGGCTGACCCCTTGGCGTGTCACCCGCGCCATTTCAGGAATCCCCTAGCCTAAACCCAAACTAACAAAATAAATTATAAACTTATAACAAAAGGTAGAATAGGCAAAGGGAGATCTTTATTGAAAGGGAAGCGACAGGTATCTATACTATTTACAAAAGGGCTACTGCACCCATTGCTGACCTATTGGCTCTTCCGCTGATTCTTCCAGCCAACCACTTCTCTTCTTCTTACACTAGTTCTTCTTCTACTCTATTCTCTTCCCTGGCGTCAGCCCTCTTGCTCCATCCTTCCTGATGTCCAAATTAGTTTTGGCTCATCCTTGTCTTTAAGTCGCTGGTGATCCATATAAATAGTTAATATAATTAAATGCCAAATTTGGATATGACCTTCAAATTGATCATTATTTTCCAGAAACTACTTCAGTCGCTTGCTTGACTCAGAATATCTTAGCATCTTGCTGACATCTATTCTCGTCTTATCTTGATAATAAAGAGCCACCAGAAAAAACATTGCCCACCTCAAGCTCATAATTTGTTGAATCCACCAACATTTGATAATCAGGCAGCGAATGTTTAAAGCGAATACATCAGCTTTCTGATGGAAATCTTACAACTGCCCATGAATGACAGTTGCATCAAACTCTGATTCTGCTGACTGATATCAAGTGGATCATCCTTGGCTTTTAGTCACGGTGATCCTTGTACTAATTCAGGGACCACCAATCGGCCCCACTCAAACCTAATACCAAACTTGGCAGAATACTAATTTTGGCTCAGCCCAAATTGGGGAAAAACTAATCAGAAATCAAACCAAATAACATGAAATTCATTACTAAACCATTCCGCCAGTATTGGCTATATCATTCCAAATAATGCTAATTTATTGGAGGATTCCATCTGGTTAAAATCATGACATTTCCCCCCACTTAACCAGATGATAATCCTCCTACATCCAAACTCAGCGTGTGGGGTGGGCGTCCAGGGCTTGCCCCTCCCCACCACCAACAATCACTGGAACCAAACCACAGTGGTGCATCACCGCCACCTCTTTACCAACCTTTGGTTACTTCCACACCAACTAGCAGAGTCCCCCTGTAGTGAGCACCAATGTCAGAAATTCGACTATGGGCTCTGCTAGTTGGCAGGCTAACCAGTATGAATACTGGTCAGCCCTTGCCATTTTACCTTAGGCGTCGGGGCTAGCAGTTCCAGCTAACCCCTTGGCTTCTCACCCACGCCATTTTGGGGATCCCCTAACCTAAACCCTAACTAACAAAATAAATTATAAACTTATAACAAAAGGTAGAATAGGCAAAGGGAGATCTATATTAAAAGGGAAGCGCCAGGTATTTACACTATTTACAAAAGGGCTACTGCATCCATTGCTGACCTATTGGCTCTTCCGTTGGTTCTTCCAGCCAATCACTTCTCTTCTTCTTACACTACTTCTTCTTCTACTCTATTCTATTCCCTGGCGTCAACTCTTTTGCTCCATCCTTCCCGATGTCCAAATTAGTTTTGGCTCATCCTCAGCCTTAAGTCATTAGTGAGCCATATAAATAATTAATCTAATTAAATATCAAATTTGGATTTGACCTTCAAATTGATCATAATGAGCTGGAAAATAATCCAGTTACTTGCTTGACTCAGAATATCTCAGCTTCTTGCTGACATCTATTCTCATCTTATCTTGATAATAAATGAGGCACCAGAAACAACCTTGCCCACCTCAAACTCATAATTTGTTGGATCCACCAACATCAGATAATCAGGCAGTGCATGTTTGAAGCAAATACTTCTGCTTTCCGCTGGAAATCCCACAACTGCCCATGAATGGCAGTTGGAATCAAACTTTGATTCTACTGACTGATATCAAGTGGATCAACCTTGCCTATTAGTCACGGTGATCCTTGTACTAACTTGGGGCCACCAATTGGCCCCACTTGAACCTAATACCAAACTTAGTGGAATACTAATTTTGGCACAACCCAAATTTGGGAGCAACTAATCAGCAATTAAATCAAATAACACGAAATTTAGTCAGTAAACCATTCTGCCAGGATTGGCTATATCATTCCAAATAATGCTAAAATATTGGAGGATTCCAGCTGGTTAAAACTCATGACAGAAACCATATCCTGAGTTTTGAGGCATATTTTCTTCCTTTCCAAGATAGTGAGAAGTGGCGGGGTGAATGCCAGTGGAAGGTGGAGGTGCTGTTGTTGATTTTTGGCCTGTATTACCTCCCTACAAACCTCCTTTATCCTTTCAACAAGGGAAGAAGCAGCCAAAAGGATAAGTGGAGGGATCCTTTGGGGCTAAAGAAGTTACTCAACGTTCATCAACCACATGTCCCAAGTCCGCCATTTGAGCCAAGGGCTCCACAAGGGCATTAGGTCCCTTCTTCTTCCTATAAGGGACATTTTCCCAATCCAACCCAAAATATTAGGTCTCCAGACTTGCAAGATATGTTATTGAGATTTTTTGAAGTTGAATATACATAAAACATCTTCTATAAGAATTCAATAGTCATGAGTTGAATATAGTTTCTGACATTTCTCCTTCTATAGGTAAAGCCTTAACCTGTAGTTTTATAATAAAGCTAAATTCACTTTTATACTTTTTAAAATAGTATATTGAACTAGGTTTGCAAATTTAAGGTTAATTTATATCAAATAAAACATACATCTAAATTACCTTAATCAATCTAGTGCTTCACAAACTGTTCTGTTTTCCAAGTCATTAGATTACATTTTGACCAATCAAACGGTTCATTGTCAGACCTAATCTCTAGGGTTGATGTCATTATTACTAATGTATTATGCGTTGAAAATATAGCCATATAAAATATACAATACCAAAGTAAGTTTATCTAATAATGTATATTGTTAGTATTTTTAATATTGCTATACTATGCAAGGATCCTGCCACACAGCCAACCAATAATCTATCAAAACACTTTAAATTGAGAATAACTCAAAGCCTATCAATAAATGAGCCAGGATCAAAAGCATATCTTTGATTTATTCGAAGTAAGATGACCAGGGGATGACATTACTGAAATAGAAACGCCAAATAAGTTACCAAAAACACAAACTTAACCTCCCTATATGAGTGGAGAAACACACAAAAAATTATAAAGCAACCGACCAAGTGGAGCAGCGGTGAGCCGCTTATCCCACCATGATGGAGGGGGAAGGGGGATTGGGGGGCTCATCCTCAGTAATGGGGTCCTCCTCATAGGAAATAATACAGGCTATGGCGGAGAGCAAGGGTGTGGGGTGATTGGCAAAATGTGGGTTAAAATTTCTGATGATCAGTTGTTTATTGTAATTAGCTGCAGAAAAAATTGCACCTAAGTAATTAGATAAGCATTACTCCACATGTAGGCGGATGAAAGGAAGCTGGGATAACAAAGCAGCAGTAGCATGGGTGGCTTTTAGCTTGTATTTTGTAGCTTCAGCCACTTTCTGGATGGCAGCTGTTGTTTGTTTGTTGAGGTTGAGGATGTCACGTTTGCCCTGTGTGGACTGGGTTGGGACAATAACGGGAGGAGGGATACCCTTGGCTAGTATTGCCACTGACTTGGCAGCAAACTTGCGGATGTCAGCATTATCTGGGTTCTCAGCTACTGCTTCAGCGAGCTGGTGGGTTGGGAAGAATACATTGGCATCCAGCTGGGGGCTGTAAAAATGCTGAGGGAACTGAACGGGGTGCTGTACCTGGATAAGTTCTTTGATGTGGACATCCGATTCTTCAATAGCTTTTTCCACTTCATCAGTTTCATCCAATGCGGTCCATGGGTTCAAATCATATTGGAAATTGGGGTTGGTGAATTTATGGGCTGTGGCTGTTGATTGAGGAATAGCGTAGACTGAACGGTTATCTGATCTGTCTCCTGATTGGTTGAAGCTTATGTGGCACTGGACTGAGGAGGTACCTGATTGGCATTTGCAGGTGCTGCATCAGCTGCAGGTTTTGGGGGTGGAGGGAAATAATTTTACCCCATACCAGAAAGGCAGTGGGGTGTATGGCATATTGGGGGCCAGATGGAGGCAACGGAGGTCCAGCTGATGCAGAAAGGTAGGGGAATTTACGCTTTGAGTGATCCAACTCAAAGCAGGATGGACAGATAGTCCATTTGCTTTCCACATGGTCTCATACTGGGTGGTTGGGGGCCTAAGGAATGATGGATCAAGGGGGAATCAACCAAGCAATTTTGTTGAAATATGGGCTAATTTTGGAAATGCCCAAGGCCCAGCGAGTCAAGAGGCCCCATTGGGGACCACAATCTGAAAGATGGGGTTGGAGCCATATGCGGCCAAGCCTTCTATCAGCTCCTGATGGAGCACCATGGGGGAAGGCGAGTGGGCAGCCCTGCTAATTGAACCACCATAGTGGTGTCAGTGAGGAGCTGGGTACGCGTTATGGGAATAGGGGTTCCCTGGAAAACCAAGGGTATGGTGGCTGCAGTGGCGGCGTCAGCTTTGCATGTGAAGCCAAATATTAAGATACCCTTTATAGGGGCGGGAATCAATAAATCCATCTGAAAGCATTACTGCCTGGTCCATGTCAATAATGAATTTCTTTGTGTATGGGAACAACTTCCCATATTCGACCTGAAGGCTAAAACGCATCTGGGAGTGGGGGAGAAGATTTGGGCTGTGAGGCACATCCTGGGCATGTGCAAGGTGGATGTTGAGATCCTTGGGCAGAATGAACCAACCTGAGGATTTGGTGGGACTGGATAAACCAGTCTGAGCGCGTTTTCCCATCGAATGGAAAATTCTGGATGGGGTTTTGCCACTTCCCCTCATGGGAGCATCCAGCGGAGAATCTGAGGTCATCAGGTATTGAATGGGTTGGTAGGTGGTAGGTGTAGGTTCAGATATTGTTTACTTTTTTATTAAAATTGCTCAAAAGTTACTCTGAGCAGAAAGAAAAGTTCTTAAGCATATCTTGCATTCTAATATAAACACATGTCATAGTATCCTTGGTTAAAGAATAAACTATTATAGTAATTATCTCATGCGCTAAAATTATGGACTTATTTCTTGGGTAAATAGTTTATATAATCTGTTTATAAGTATTATTAAGCTATCTGGGACCCCTGAACCTATACTTATTAGGCTATGTCCTGTCAAAAGAATCCTATAGTTGAAAGTTTGCTAGACCATGCCTAGCGAAATCTCATGTCACGCCCACCAAGATGGTGGCCCAATATATAGCACAATCATATTTTATGCTACCAATTAGATTTCAACTAAGATAGCACTGGGTTACTGAGAGTTAGATTACAGGAGCGTTTGTTGGATAGTGCAGGAGAATGTGACTTGGAGCCCTATAAAATTACATGGAAAAGTTTATGAGGTCTAACTCGGATGTTTAAGAGATCTGAGACTTAAAGCTTAAGAGCTATGATAAGTAACGCCTCATAGAACTGAGGTTTTAGTTCTTGGAGCTCAAAATAATGATTATAGAATCTAAGCTCCTTTAAATAATCTCTGGGCATAGAGTTTGTATACTGACTGCATGTTCTAATCTTGAGGGAGCATTAGATTACCCCTTTTGAAAGTATACAGAGGGGTTTACTCCCAAAAGTGGACATATATGCAATTAACTATGATTTCTAAAGCTTGGAATATTTTTAAATTACTTGGCCCCACACATATATCTAAAATATGGTATAGCTAATATATGCCATAGCTTAAAGTGGACTTAGCATGCTTAACATATGCAGGACATATTCAGGTGCCCTCTGCACAGTGAACAATACCAGATGGATTCCATTTAAGTGAGCTACATGAGACCTTTAGCTAAAGCAATAAAGTCTAAGGGGATAGCACTTTAGATTAGGTAATTTTGTGTGCATTAAGTATGTTGTACCTAATTTGGTGTTGTTGGTGCATTTTAAGATTTTTATTAGTTATGTTTCTTCCAATAGACTCCAAAGTTAGTACTTTTTAATTGGGCATGGATGTCAGTGGAATTGATTGGATATGGTATGCTTAAGTTTCAAAGTGAAGAGTTTCGTTCTAGCCTTTATGTCATGGCTCCATGACATAATTGAGGGCACGGATTGTAAGGATAAAGCTGGATGTCAGGAGTCTAAAAAGATTAAGTTGACAGCCCTGACCTTAAACATACCCTGACCAAAGCTGGGTACAGTCAAGATATGCTCAGGTTGGTACTGGGAATTTGTGTGACTCTCAGCCCATAGTTACAGCTAAGGCGTTAAAAGGCACCAGCTACATTCTAAATTTCAACGGTTTGTTACGGTTGCTAATGGAACAAGGTTTCAAAACCCATTCCATTTATAATATTACCAAATTGGGACAAGTCCAACTACAATCTACAACTTAGTTTGGGTTAATTTTAAGTTACAGTACCTTAGCCAATGGTAGTGTGCATGTAAGTCTGGGGAGTACACTCTGCTTAGACTTAATGGTTTTCCTGTTCCCTGCAAAAAAAGTCCAATAAGGTCAGCTGTCCCTCTCATCTTGAAGGGTGATCTTGCCCATGTGGTAGACAAGCAAAGGGTAACAGCTCTCCCTTTAAAGATCCCACCTCCTGTCCCACAATTATTTCCATTAAACAATATGGCAAATTTAGGGAATTTGCTCTGAAATATTTGAAGTCGGCATCCCCATGGAGCAAAAGGTCCTCATGAAGTTGATGGCAATGAGCCCTCGAAATTAAGGTACAAAAGCTTTAAAACCTCAGCAGCAAAGACCGATGGGCACACATGTTCAGTAAATGGAGTGTCAAGTGTCATACCCTCAGCAAAACTCACCAATGGCATTGGGCCATTGGGAAATGTTGTCATCAGTCTAAACCTGCCAAAAAAACATTGGAAATAAAGCTAGACAATCGTGTACCTTCTAAAAAGAGTGTGCCTAATGTCAAATCTTTGGCAGAACTCGCTGATGGCATTGGGTCATCATCAAAAGTTGTTAAATTGGGGCCCTCCCCACAAATATCAAGATTGTCATTCAATGAATCCCGCTTGTCTGAACGGATGCCAAAAAACTGGGTGTGGGCAGGTTGGGAATTCTGTACCCATTACTAACCTCTTGAAACCACCCCTAAGTGGGGTAGCCTTGGGAGGTTCCTGTTGCCCGTTGGGTGAGATGCCATTATGCTAATCATTGAAAATGTGGTAAAACCGCAATTTGGGTGTCCAAGGTCGAACTGACAGAAACTCGGCCCACTGCTGACTCTTTTACTGTTGGTTCAAAATAAATTTGTTTTTCTCCCCTTTGCTTGAAGTTTTAAGGTTAGGTAGAATCTTGAGCGCCCCAAACCTGCTATTTTCTAATCTATCTTTCAAAATGATCATCATTTTAAATTAAAAATTTTAAATTAATTGCTGGGAAGGCCAACCATGGGACGGACACTTCTGAATATGACTCAGGACAAATAAACTTAGTACCAGGGGAGGCACCCCAGAGAAGCGATGCTATCTCTTGTTGCCAGCGGGAACGCCACTTATGGGGATAAGAGGGAACGTGTGAATGGGCCGTAGCCACTATTGAGCACGTGTGGAGGTAGGGGTCTGATTTGATGAACCAGACTGGGAACCATGAGGAGATCAGCTGTCGGTGATGTGGTGGGAGGTATCCAAACATCCACGCTTGAAAGTGGTCCACCAAATGAGACCAGAATCTGTGTATAAAACTGGGAGGGTGGGGGTGGAGCCTGCGATGGCATCTAAGACAATCGTGTGGATGGTCCACATGGCGATTGCAACCAACATAGCACAGAGGGAGGGTGGAAGGGAGGAGGTCATTAATAGAGCAAACATATCTCTTGACAGACTGAAGGGATGCGTTTGATCCTGGCCCAGCAGACGTTGAACTTCGCGCCATATCACTTTAGAGGTGGGGCACTTATCCAGGCTGTGGAACAGCGTTCATACTGGCCACACACGACACAGGATGAGTGTAAAGTGTTAGAGCGCTCAGATGTACGATACACCTGCCTCAGGCAGCGCAAACATGAGAGCGGACTTGAGGCTGCAACAGAGGGTAATGTACATATTTCCAGATTGTTTTTTGGGTCTCAATGGAATAAGGGATGTCCATCATGTCCAGGTAGTCCACCCTGGATAGGATATGGGGTCAAATGGGGATCACGCCATCATGGATGGGTAGCCCCTGTACCTCTTGTGTGAATTGAGGAGAGGGGCGGCCTCTTTGGGTTGTATGTCCACTAATATGAATTCTCCACTCTGCGCTCCGCATGAAGAGTAGGATTCATTTGTAGTGGGTTTTTGTCCTGTGAGGACCTGTGGCCGATGTGTGTGATGCGAGGTATTTCATCAGGGAGTGGGGGTTTGATGGATTGTTGAGGCCCAAGGCTCGGGAGAAGTTGAAGCGGGCCGCGCAGGACCAGTGTTGGGATGGGAGTGTAGGAGCGGTGACAGCCGCGATCCAGGTGCCCAGGATCTTGGAAGCATGGGCTTTGAAGTCAAGCAGGCCCATGTCACCATGATGATGAGGGCCAAACATGACCTCTAGCCGCACTGGTGGAGGGCGGCCTGACCAAAGCCATCCTTGCAGCAAGGCATACAAGGATTTGAAGAAGCTTGGGGAGAAGGGGATGGCGTGGGCTCTGAACCAGACTTTGGATAGGAGCATAGAGTTGGCTAAAACAACCCTGCCAGTAAGGGAAGTAGGGTGGGCTCTGAGAGAGGCGATTCTTTTCGTCACGTTGTCCAGAATACAGCACTCCATTACTGCTGACGCGTATCTGCCTGCCTCCATCCACACGCCCAGATGGCGCACCGGTCCTATGGTAGGACTTGGCACAAAGGGGAGCACCAGTGGAACGGTGTGTGTTGAGTTAGTAAGGCGTGGACGTGGGCGAGCAGATGGGCCAGGTTGGGAACTAATTGCTGGGGCCCAGCAGTTCTGAAACTGACCAAGGAGATTGATTTCAGTTTTGGAGGCGTTCAGTGCCGCGTTGCTTACCCGGGAATATTCCTGGATGAGAGCTTCAAGCGCGCGTGCATCTTGATTATTAGACACCCCAACCACACAATCATCTGCAAACGCCAATATCTTGACTGGGGCTTGGCCTGGCACATGGACCACAGTGAGTTGGGCATTCACATTTCGCATTAGTAGGTCAAGGCTGAAGTCATATAAGAGTGGGCTGAGGGGGTCCCCTTGTCGCGAGCCCCTTTGAGGGCAGACTACTTCCGTTAGGAAGCCAGGGCCACGTACTGCCATTGTCACAGATTCCGTGAGCAGCATCACCCAGTTGATGAAGCAAGGGGTAGGCGGAATTGATGGAGGCAGGCCCTGAGGTATTCCCAGTTTACTCTATCATAGGCCTTTTGTTGGTCCAAGAATACAAGTGCCCCAGAGGCTGTGGACTGACATACATTAGCCACAGAGTGCATGTTATCCCAAATCAACCTTCTGGGGATGAAACTGAATTGTTCTGGGGAGATGGTGGCAGATGCTACAGTCCCTAAACAGTTAGCCATGATTTTTGTTAAAGTTTTGGTGTCTGTGTTTGTTAGAGAAATGGGGCGCCAGTTGGCTAAGTATAGCTTATCCCTTTCTTGAGGAGTGTGACAGTGAAGGCCTCATGTCCTCCTGGTAGGAGGCACGTTTCCAACAGGCTTTGGTTGAGTGAGGCTAGCAGCAATGGGGATATATATTTGAAATATTTTTGTAGAACTCATATGGAATGCCATCTGGGCCTGGGAATTTTCAGTTTGGCACACCGCGAATGGCTGTCCATAATTCGTTTGGAGTAATTAAATTCATTATTTCCAGGTATCAGAAAATGGTGTGGATATGAGCTCAGTCGAGAAATTCTGCCACTTTGGCCAGCTTTGGTTCAGCTCGGTACAACTCAGAGTAATATTTTTGCATTTTGATTGCCACTTCAGCCAGTGTATCCGCAATAGAATTATCCGATCTTCACACCTGTGTGCAGGCCACGCTCTGGCGTGGTTCAAAATTTTTTAAAGATATATGTGGTGCACTTGTCGCCTTTTGTGATTTGTGTGGCCCTGTATTGAACACAAACCCAATGTTTGTGTTGCCTTTCGAGTGTGTTGAGGTGGGCAGCTGCCTCCGCCCACTTCTGGTCCCATGCAGGGCTGTATCCTATAGCTTGAATGTTGGACTCCAAGTGTGCTAATTCTGCCAGAGCATGCGAGATAACCGCCAATGTGGCTTGTGAGCGTCTGGAGGAGAGATGGCGAGAGTGGCGGATGGTGTCCTCTTTGAAAGTTGCTCATGTGGAAATGGGGTCCACACAAAACGGTGCAACAAACTTTTTTGCCAAAGTTGCCTCTTCCACCCACGTGGAAAATCCTGGTGACGCGAGCTCAGGGGAGGGGGCGGATTTTGCACCAATGTGGGGCCTTAGCAACTGTGACAGGTAGGTGGTAGGTTATTGAGACCAATCAGAGGTCGGAGAATTCCATTTTCATTGTTTTGAAGTGGGAGATGTGGGGTTGTAATTTCGCTGGCGTTAGATATGGTCAATGCGGGTCATGGACCTTAATTGACCATTGTGGATGTGGGGACGCATCATGTTTTTGAGCAGCGAGGCCTATCGCAGCAGCGCATCCATTAACCTAAGGGTGGCCTTTAGAATGAATAGTTCTACATGACCCTGTGGGGCGTGGGGTGAGGGAGGCCACCGGTCCGTTGGTGAGGTTAGCCAACAGTTCATGTCGCCGACTAGGAAAGAATCATGGGGTAGCAGGAGGGATTTGACCAACGAGAAAAATTCCTGACGCTCATGTGCACCATTTGGGGCATAGATGTTGACAATTGCGTGTGCTACATTGTCCCACGAGAAGGTGATGACAAGCACTCGGCCATTTAGGAATGTTTCTGAGGATACAAATTTGAAAAAATTATTTTTCCAAATTAGCACCCCACAGTGCTTCGACCAAAAGGATAGGGATGGGAGGAACATTGTTTTCCAAGTTTCCTTGGAACCTTGTGGACAGTGGGACTCCTGGATGGCCAGGATATCCACGGGTAAATTGTGTTGTAAAAAACTCAGTTTCCTAGCCTGGGATGGGGAGGCCTTGAGTCTGGCAATATTCAACGTCCCTAAAGTGAAGGTTTCCCCATCGCACCTTAGGTGTGAGGGGGTGGGCCCCGGGCCCACCAGCCTCTTCTAGGTCCCCATGGGCTTTCACAGCAGTGCAGGTGTTAGCAGCAATGCTATCAGAGTTTTTGTTGATTTTTGTGGAAAGAGTTGTGTTGGCTTTGGCCTTCACCTTTTGTTTTCCCAACTTTGGACAATTTTTTGCAGTGCGGATGAGTTCGGTGCACCATTGAGTGGGTCAAAAAAAATTTTTTAGCTGGGATAGGTCCTAAGTCAGTTTTGACCAGAGCTTGGGTGCAACAATTGGGTGAGATTGAGTCTCCCATCGGATCCTCAGATTGAGTGGCCCACTCAGCATGGGCTTCCCAATCTTATTGGTTGTTTGATTCCCAAGTTGCTTCCACTGCGAAGGTTTCCATGTCCTCCTGGCATTGTGAGTGTGGGATAGCGGTGGTGGCCTTGGCCGTTTCCTTGGCCGCGGCCCTATGGGCCTGCTTGGCCTTCTTCCATTCTTGCGGGGAGATAGGCTTTACCAATAGGTAGCAGCCTTGTGCTCCCCACGGGAAAGCCTCCTTAGTGCTTGTGGTTGGTTCGTAGTGCGCCTCTCCATTGGCCATGGCCGCTGAGGGGTGCTCTTGGAATGTGACGCCCTCCTTGATGGGGCATGCATGCGCCTTATAGCTGAACGCGTCACAGTGGGTGCAAATGGGGGGCGTGCTGTCCGCGGTCACCCGGAATGGGTGGGTGGTATGCCCTGCGATATCAATAAAAGTGGAGTGTGGGATCTGGGTTAGGTCCTTCACGATCTCCTCAGTTGGGGTCAGAACTGCGATGGCTTTGCCAGTGCACAGGTGTGGCATCAGCATGAAGCGTTGCATTTCAAAAGATTGTATTTTGCCATATATATGGCGAGACCATCTTTCAGGTGTTGTTCCAAAATATCACCTTTTACCGTAGTAGGCAAAAAGTCAAATGTGAGGAAAATTTGGTTTGATTTTGTCCATCTGGTGTGTTTGGTTTCGATGACCCATTGCCCTTTGGGGAGGTTGACCACTATGCGCACCACTGCAGCCTCATCTGCTGCTTTTTTGCTTTTGAAACCTAGATCCAGCCAACTGTGTGACATGGAGTGAGGTGCAATGTACACCGCGGTTGGGAAAATTTTTAGTACATCTTCAAAAAAATTTTCCCATAAGGCCGTTTTTTGGATGTCCAGATACATGTGGACTCCGAATTTTACTGACAAAAGTGGTTGGGAGTGTGGCGTGTTGATGTACTGGTTGCATCATACTTGCCATGTGAGTATCTCCGGGGAAATCGTGACTGCCAGTTTTTTAAGATTTTTGTCTATCCTGCCAGATTCTCCGGGGCGTTTTTGAATGTTAGAGGCCGCGGGCCTTCCACCTGCTCCTCTTACCTTGCTTGCCCAACTGCTCCCTGACATGGGCGCAGACTAATCTCCTCTGTGAGATTATCAAACTAGATTCAGTCTTGAATTGAATAGGTTGCAAAAGTGATTGCAACGAGAAAGAAAAGTTTTTACATGATCATCATTTTAAGCAGTTGTAACACACTGAGGAAATTGACAGTCAATTCTCTTTATTTTAATTCAATAAAAATCTTCCTGCGCTCAAATTTACTTAACATTGAGTTCAAAACTTTTCTTTGCTAATCCCCTGTGACATCTGCAATGTGGCCCCATGGCCCGCATATTGGCTGGGTCGCCTCAACCATTTTCTTAATAGTATCATTTGCAAAGCCACTTAGCCTATTGCATCAAGGCCTTTATGAATTTTTCCTTTATCAAGAAAATCCCTACGCCCAGGCCCATTGGTCTTGAGGTTGCAACAGCTTTGTTTCTCTCCAGGTTGTTTGTTACACTTGCAGTCCATCAGCCCTTTGTCATCAAACATCTGTCTGTAAATTTAAACGTTGTTCGAGTGGCAATGCCCCTGCCATTCTGGCTTGCCTTTTGGTTGCTTTTGCTTCCTGACTGGAAGGCCAGTCTAAACTTTATCTGCCGTTTCCAGGACAATTTAACACTGATGGTGCGAGATGCTGCTCCATTTCAATGGTAAGTCTTGATGTGGCATCCAATAAGTTAATGCGTCTTTTTAAAGCAATTTGCCATTCTACAGTGTTCTAATGCGGATGTCAAGAGCATTGTTTATTGATGGACAGTAGAATGAAAAGCTAATAAGAGTTTATTTCTATCTTCTATTCAAATTCGCCATTTTAAGCCCTCCTTCATCTCCTGACTTTCAGTGCTTTGATGATGCTTTTTCATCTTAGCTTTTAATTATTTTATAAGAGTATTCCAGTATTTCTCAGCTTCATTAAGGTGACAGTATATCTGATAATGTATTATAAGCCAGGCGATTTTATAAACATATTGCTCTAATTTGTTGAGTCTCTTGACAATTGAGTAGGTAGCCACCTGAGTTGCACAGAATACCAGATTCTTCCCAACATGGTCTACTTGGATAATAATGTTCTGAGATACTGACTGAGCCTCTGAGGTTTGATGTGATTCAAGCTCATCAATTTTTCTTAGGGCGTGCACTAGTTAAGACTTATTGAGCTTAAACCTTTTATTCCTCTCTTTTAGATGTTTAGAAGAATAATGGGCCTCTAATTCAGCAAGGGCTTCAGCATCTTGCTGTCAAAGCTCTTGAGCGAAAGTTTCAATTAATCTTTGGGTTCTTTTGTTAGACTCCGCAATATCTTTTCTCAGTAGTTCCATAGCTTACTTTACATATCTGACAGCTCCAGAAATAATGGCCCCCATTTGAACAAGTAATTGAATGATAAAGAACAATTTTTTAATCTGTCAGCATACGTCTCCAATATTTTGTGATGCTATTTATGTTCTGGTTATAGGCCACTCTCAAAGCCTCTTGGGTATTGATGTGATGATGGAATTCCTTGTTATAGACTCATTATAAGTTCACAGTATGGTAAAGAGCTGAGTGTACAGATTGCATGATGTATCAGGATAGATTTGTGCTAGAACCATACATCTTTGGTAGAGAACTAGATTCATATAAAATTGTAAGAGTCCAGTCTACAGTGGAAGCCCTTTTGCGGCTAACTTTTTTGCCTAAGTTTAATATTACTCAAGTTAAGTCTCTTAACAATTTATTAGAAATCAAGGATAGGACGTCAAGATTCTTAGATATCCATTGAATTTTCTTTTACACCCTCAACTGTGACCAGAGGAGGGCTTCCCATACGGTCATCACTTTCACCATTTCTGTTGTGCACCCTTTGGGCTACACTATTATTAGGACTGTCTTCCATGGTTTGAAAAAATTAGTTTTAGATATTGTTAAGTGATGGCTGTGCCCCCTGTAGTGAGAAACAGCCTGTAGGGCTTTGTTTTAAGAGGATCAATGGTGCTATGTCCAAGAAACCTGAAATTCATTACTTGATATGGTCTAAGACTTAAAAAAAGTGTTTTATTTATTTAAAGGTGGCTTGTCTTGCTTAGGTCTCAACAGCTAGAGTATCATCATATGGTAAGAGGTGAAGAGCTTAGTAAGGCTAAGTCCCCAAATATAGATTTATAATAAAAGGTGTAACTCAAAACTTTTCTTTCTCGTTGCAATCACTATTGCAATCTATTCAATTCAAGACTGAATCTAGTTTGATAATCTCACAGAGGAGATTAGTCTGCGCCCATGTCAGGGAGCAGTTGGGCAAGCAAGGTAAGAGGAGCAGGTGAAAGGCCTGCAGCCTCCAACGTTTGAAAACTCCCCGGAGAATCTGGCGGAATTGACAAAAATACTAAGAAACTGGCGGTCACTATTTCCCCAGAGATACTCGCATGGCAAGCATGATGCAACCAGTACATCAACACGCCACACTCCCAGCCACTTTCATCGGTGGAATTTGGAGTCCGTGTGTTCCTGGACATCCAAAAACGGCTTCTGAGAAAAATTTTGTGAAGATATACACACAATTTTCCCGACCGCGGTGTACGTTGCACCTCACTCCATGTCACACGGTTGGTTGGACCTAGGTTTTGAAAGCAAAATGGCAGCAGATGAGGCTGCAGTGGTGCGCATAGTGATTGACCTCCCCAAAGGGCAATGGGTCATCAAAACTAAACACACCAGATGGATAAGATCAAAACAAATTTTCCTCATGTTCAACTTTTTGCCTACTACGGTAAAAAGTGACAATTTGGAACAACACCTGAAAAATATTCTCGCCATATATAGTGAAATACAATTTTTTAAAATGCAACACTTCATGCTGATGCCACACCTGTGCACCGGCAAAGCCATTGCAGTTATGACCCCAACTGAGGAGATTATGAAGGACCTAACCCAGATCCTGCACTCCACTTTTATTGATATCGCAGGGTATACCACCCACCCATTCCAGGTGACCGTGGACAGCGCGCCCCCCATTTGCACCCACTGTGATGCGTTCAGCCATAAGGCACATGCATGCCCCATCAAGGAGGGCGTCACATTCCAAGAGCACCCCTCAGCGGCCATGGCCAGCGGAGAGGTGCACTACAAACCAACCGCAAGCACAAAGGAGGCCTTCTCATGGGGAGAACAAGGCTGCTACCTACTGGTAAAGCCTATCTCCCCACAAAAGTGGAAGAAGGCCAAGCAGGCCCATAGGGCCGCAGCCAAGGAAGCGGCCAAAGCCACCACCGCTATCCCACACTCACAATGCCAGGAGGACATGGAGACCTTCGCAGCGGAAGCAACTTGGGAATCCATCAACCAATCAGATTGGGAAGCCCATGCTGAGCGGGCCACTCAATCTGAGGATCTGATGGGAGATTTGATCTCACCCAATCGTTGTACCCAAGCTCCAGTTGAAACTGACTTGGGACCCATCCCAACTGATAAAAAAATTTTGACCTGCTCAACGGTGCACCAAACTCACCCGCACCACAAAAAATTTGTCCGATGTCGGGAAAACAAAGTGAAGGCTAAAGCCATTGTGACTCTTTCTGCAAAAATCAACAAAAACTCCGATAGCGTTGCTGCTAACACCCGCGCTGCTGTGAAGGCCCGTGGGGATCTAGAAGAGGATGGTGGGCCCAGGTGCCCACCCCCTCACACCTAAGGTTCAATGGGGAAACCTTCACCATAGGGACATTGAATATGCCGGACTCAAGGCCTCCCATCCCAGGCTAGGAAACTGAGTTTTTTACAACACAATTTACCCGTGGATATCCTGGCCATCCAGGAGTCCCACTATCCACGAGGTTCCAAGGAAGCTTGGAAAACAATGCTCCTCCCATCCCTATCCTTTTGGTCAGAGCACTGTGGGGTGCTAGTTTGGAGAAACAATCTCTTCAAATTTTTATCATCAGAAACATTCCTAAATGGCCAAGTTCTCATTGTCACTTTCTCGTGGGCCGATGTAGTGCATGCAATCATCAATATCTATGCCTCAAATGGTGCAAGCGAGCATCAGGAATTTTTCTCATCAATCAAATCCCTCCCACTACCCCCAGACTCCTTCATAGTCAGCGACATGAACTGTTGGCTAAACACACCAATGGACCGGTGGCCTTCCTCACCCCACGCCCCCCAGGGTCACATAGAACTACGCGTTCTAAAGGCCACCCTCAGGTTAATGGATGCGCTGCCACGGCATGCCCTGCTGCTTGAAAACATGACATGGCCCCATGTCCACAACGGCCAATTAAGGTCCATGACCTGCATCAACATTATTCTAATGCCGGCGAAATTCCAACCCCACATCTCCCACTTCAAGATAACAAAATTGGAATTCTCTGACCATCAACTGGTCTCAATAACCTACCACCTACCTGTCACAGTTGCTAAGGCCCCACATTGGTACAAAATCCGCCCCCCTGAGCTCGGGTCACCAGGATTTTCTACTTAGGTGGAATCAGCAACTTTGGCAAAAGAGTTTGTGGCACCATTTTGCATGGACCCCATTTCCACATGGGCAACTTTCAAAGATGACACCATCCGCCACTCTCGCCATCTCTCCTCCAGATGCTCACGAGCCACATCAGCGGTTATCTCGCGCGCTCTGGCAGAATTGGCACACTTGGAGTCCAACATCCCAGTTACAGGATACAGCTATGCATGGGGAAGGAAGTGGGAGGAGGCAGCTGCCCACCTCAACGCACTAAAAAAAAACACAAACATTGGGTTTGTGTTCAGTACAGGGCCACACACATCATAAAAGGAGACAAGTGCACCACACATTTCTTTAAAAAAAATTTCGCTCCACGCCAGAGCATGGCCTGCACACAGGTGTGAAGGTTGGATAATTCCATTGCAGATACACCAGCCGAAGTGGCAATCAAAATGCAACAGTATTACTCCAATTTGTTCCACTCTGACCCAATTCAGTGGCTGAAGTGGCGGAATTTCTCGACTGAGCCCACATCCGCTCCATTTTCTGATACCCAGAAATAATGAATTTGATTACTCCAAACGAATTATGGACAGCCATTCGCGGTGCACCAAACTGAAAATTCCCAGGCCCAGATGGCATTCCATATGAGTTCTACAAAAAATATTTCAAATATATATCCCCATTGCTGCTCGCCTCACTTAACCAAAGCCTGATGGAAACGCGCCTCCTACCTGGAGGACATGAGGCCTTCACTGTCACACTCTTCAAGAAAGGGGATAAGCTAGACTTAGCCAACTGGCGCCCCATTTCCCTAACAAACACAGACACCAAAATTTTAACAAAAATCATGGCTAACTGTTTAGGGACTGTAGCATCTGCCACCATCTCCCCAGAACAATTCGGTTTCATCCCCAGAAGGTCGATTTGGGATAACGTGCACTCTGTGGCTAGTGTATGTCAGTCCACATCCTCTGGGGCACTTGTATTCTTGGACCAACAAAAGGCCTATGATAGAGTAAACTGGGAATACCTCAGGGCCTGCCTCCATCAATTCCGCCTACCCCCTTGCTTCATCAACTGGGTAATGCTGCTCACAGAATCTGCAACAATGGCAGTGCGTGGCCCTGGCTTCCTAACGGAAGTAGTCCGCCCTCAAAGGGGCTCGCGACAAGGGGACCCCCTCAGCCCACTCTTATACAACTTCAGCCTTGACCCACTACTGCGAAATGTGAATGCCCAACTCACTGGGGTCCACGTGCCAGGCCAAGCCCCAGTCAAAATAATGGCGTTTGCAGATGATTGTGTGGTGGGGGTGTCTAATAATCAAGATGCACGTGCGCTTGAAGCTCTCATCCAGGAGTATTCCTGGGTAACTAATGTGGCACTGAATGCTTCCAAAACTGAAATCAATTTCCTTGGTCAGTTTCAGAACTGCTGGACCCCAGCAATTAGTTCCCAACCCGGCCCATCTGCTCGCCCACGTCCACGCCTTACTAACTCAACACACACCGCTCCACTGGTGCTCCCCTTTGTGCCAAGTCCTACCATAGGACCGGTGCGCCATCTGGGCGTGTGGATGGAGGCAGGCGGATACGCGTCAGCAGTAATGGAGTGCTGTATTCTGGACAACGTGACGAAAAGAACCGCCTCTCTCAGAGCCCACCCTACTTCCCTTACTGGCAGGGTTGTTTTAGCCAACTCTATGCTCCTCTCCAAAGTCTGGTTTGGAGCCCATGCCATCCCCTTCTCCCCAAGCTTCTACAAATCCTTGTATGCTTTGCTGCAAGGATGGCTTTGGTCAGGCCGCCTTCCACCATTGCAGCTAGAGGTCATGTAAGGCCTTCAACATCATGGTGGCATGGGCCTGCTTGACTTTTAAGCCCATGCCGCCAAGATCCTGGGTACCTGGATTGCGGCCGTCACCACCCCTACACTCCCCTCCCAACACTGGTCCCGCGCAGCCTGCTCTAACTTCTCCCGCGCCTTGGGCCTCAACAATCCATCGAACCCCCACTCCCTGATGAAATACCTCACTTCACATACATCGGCCACAGGTCCTCACGGGACTAAAACCCACTACAAACGAATCCTCCTCTCCATGCGGAGCGCTGAGTGGAGAATTCTTATTAGCGGACATACAACCCAAAGAGGCCGCCCCTCTCCTCAGTTCACACAAGAGGTACAGGGGCTACCCATCCATGATGGCGTGATCCCCATTTGATCCCATGTCCTATCCAGGGTGGACTACCTGGACATGAAGGACATTCTTACTCCATTGAGACCCATAAAAATATCTGGAAATATGTACACCATCCTCTGTTGCAACTTCAAGTCCGCTCCCATGTGTGGTACTGCCTGAGGCGGGTGTATCGTAAAGATGAGCGCTCTAACGCTTTACACTCATCCTGTGTCGTGTGTGGCCAGTATGGAACGCTGTTCCACCGCCTGGAGAAGTGTCCTACCTCTAAAGTGATATAGCGCGAAGTTCAACGTCTGCTTGGCCAGGATCAAACACATCCCTTCATTCTGTCAAAAGATATGTTTGCTTTATCAACGGCCTCCCCCTTCCACCCTCCCTCCATGCTCTGGTGGTTGCAATAGCCATGTGGACTATCCACACGATTGTCTTGGATGCCATCGCAGGCTCCACCCCCACCCTCCCAGAAGCGGTCCACAGATTCCGGTCCCATTTGGTGGACCACTTTCAAGCATGGATGTTTGGATACCTCCCACCACGTCGCTGACAGCTGGTCTCTTCCTGGTTCCCAGTCTGGTTCATCAAATCAGACCTCTTCCTCCACACGTGCTCAATTGTGGCTATGGCCTTTCACACGTTTCCTCCCCCTCCCCATAAGTGGCATTCCCGCTGGCAACAAGAGATAGCATCGCTTCTCTGTGGTTGCCTCCCCTGGTACTAAGTTTTGTCTCTTCTGAGTCATAACTGGAAGTGTCCATCCCATGGTCGGCCTTCCCCGCAATAAATTTAAATTTATAAAAGGTTTAACTCATAAATTAATTTTGGGGTATTTGTATGTTACTAAAAATATAATCCTCAAAAAGTAATGGAACAATATAATTATTGAGGGGAGGCTATCTGAATGGGAGGTTCTTCACTGGGTAGCACATCCATATTAATAAACGCTTTGTAGCTAATTCTTATAGTAAAATGTACTTTAAAAGACCTATACAGATAAGCTTGTTATCATTTAAGTTGATCATTGGGCAAATTCCAGGGCTATCCTTTTGAGGGTATTACTTAATCTACAGCCTCATAAGTTATCCATTGGGTAAGTCGCCTCACATTATTTTATTTTATTTTATTTAACTGAGGCAAGCCAACCAGGGGACAGGCATTACTGAAAGAAAGAAACGACATGAAACTTGAACAGGGTCAACTATGTCAAAGAAAGTTTTTTCACCTCCAGATCGGGACTCAAATTTTTCTGGTTACGTCATGGGTAAGGTTTTCGTGTTATTAGACCTACTAACCGTTAATAGATTCCTTTGTCTGGCACCCCAATCAATGTGCGAAGGGCAGGAATCGAACCTGCAACCTTCAGGTTGGTAGCTGTACACCTTTACTGACTCACCTTCCACCCCCAAGTCGCCTCACATTATTGTAATTCAGAACTTTGGCTAATCAGGATTCCATACTTTGAGAATTTTGTGCTCAAGTAAGACTAGAGGAGATTTCCTAGTATTATACTGAGCCTTATTAATTTTAAACTTTTCTGTATAGTAAATTGATGGGTTTTCTTTAACCCCCTTTTTTGACTAGGAATCAAGTCTCCAAAAGGTTCAATCAATTTTAATATCACTAATATTTCTAATACTTCTCTGCTCAGTGTAACTTTTCTGACAATTTATTCAGTTAATTAAAAGCAAACACTTAATTGTACAATGAAGTCTTGCTCTGATGTCATTGGATCCACCTGACTGTCCCAGCATGGGGCAGTGGTGAAACTCTCCCTCCATTTTCTATCCAACAGGAAAACGTGCTTGGACTGGCTCGCCCAGTCATTCCAAACCCCTGGGACAATTCATTTCTCCCAAGGATATTGATGCCCATCTCGCACAAACCCAAGTGGTGCCCTGCTGCCCCCTGGTACTCCCCTGGAGCAACATGCGTTTTGGCCTTAGGGTTGAATATGGGAAATTCTTCCCCTACAACGACCAATCCATTATCAAACTGGCTCAGGCGGTGATGACACCAGCCTGTTTTATTGACTTCCACCCCTATAAGGGGTACTTTGAGCTTGGCTTCCCCTATGAAGCTGAAGCAGCCACTACATCAATGGTACAATTAGTATTTAATAATATTCCCCTTCCCACTACTTGGACCTGGCTCCCAATGGACACCACCTTAGTGTTCCAGTTCGCTGGTTTACCCCTCCACCTCCCACCTGAAGTGCTCCACCAGGAGCTGATGGAAGGTTTGACAGCCTATGGCGCCAACCTCATCTTATAATTTGTGGTCCCAAATGGGGCCACATGCCTTGCTGGGCCTCAGGGTTATGCCACAATCAGCCCTGAATTTACAAAAATTTCTTTGGCAATTCCCCCTCATGCCACCATCCCATCTGCCCCTGACCATCCATTCTGGGCCCACGTTGAGGGCGGATAGATGATTTGTCCATCCTGTTTTGAGTTAGACCACTCAAAATGCAAATGCCCATACTCAGAAACTTCCACCAACGCCAAAAGTTTGCCTGACGCCCACCAATCTGCTGCCCATCCTGCACCAACTCCAACATGGGGTATGATCCTACCTTCCCCTCCTCCAATGCCTGATGCTGCAGCTGCAGCTGCAGCCACCAATCAGTATCCACCTTGCCCCAATGCCATAAATAATTCATCCAATCAAACATCAGATTGGATCCCAGTTTGATCCCATGCGTCCACAAGTGAATCAAACAAACCTCAACCATACGCTGATTCCCCAATCCAATTTAACCAAAACCCATGGGAATTATTGGATGAAATCAACAAATCAGGTAACATCATTGAAGAACTGATGCTGAAAGTCGAGCAGCTCTGTAACGCAGAATGGGATGCAAAATTCACGCCTCAGAAATTTGTCCCACAACTTAATGCCAAACCGTTCTACAGCGACCACCAGCTTGCAGTAGAAGCAGCCGCCACACACAGATTGCCATCCTCTCTGCAAAGCTGCCACCAAATCTGTGGCTGCGCTCGCAGGAGGAATTCCACCTCCCATCATTTCCAAAAATTTTACTGCACAAAGAAAGATAAACATGAAAAATTTACATAAAAACGTCACTGAAGCCATCCAGAACGCTGTAACAGTAGCACAGAATCTGAAAGCAAAGATCACCCAAACCAACATTGCCATATTTGTTAAATTCCCAGATGCCCACCTCAAAGCTGAAAATGCTTTGGCCAAATACATCGTTGAGATTATGATGGCTGGCAACTATTTGGAAGTTCCAGTCATCAAGGATATTGAACCCCATGCTGCTGATGCCCCACACCCTTACTATCTGCCTTAACACACACCCTACTCTGAGATGAGATGGATGCGGCTGAAGACAAGCCCCCTGATCCCCCTCCCCATC
This sequence comes from Massospora cicadina, assembly GCA_022478985.1. NCBI lineage: Eukaryota > Fungi > Entomophthoromycota > Entomophthoromycetes > Entomophthorales > Entomophthoraceae > Massospora > Massospora cicadina. The sequence continues at coordinate 12,837 of JAKSZP010000721.1, read as the reverse complement.
CACCATGGAGGGATAGCAGTATTCGCTGCCCACCTGGTTGGATATTTGTTAGGTATGATTCAATCAATCCATCCATTTTGGGCGCTTTATTTGAACCATTAATTTATATTATGATTTTTAGTTTTAGTTCAATAATGTCCATCACCTGGTCATCTTACCTCGGTTAAATAAAATATATTTCTAATACTCTGCTATCCAACAATAGAACAGTCTATATATAACATGTTCTCGAGTTCCATCAGTTCTGATCAAGGCAGTTGAGTCTGTAATAAACAAGTGACGCAGCCCTATGTGAAACAGCTCCAGGATAATCATATGAACTTTGAGCAAGACGATTATGCATTAGACCCCATTAGTATTTTAATTCAAATCTAGACTATTAAAAATTTAATACCTCAATGTAAACGAACAACTTTTGAAAGCTTTTAATTCAGCCAATGATACTGCTATTAAAAGTATAAGCAGTAGCTCACAGTACTCTGATTGTACATATGCAGACATTTTGGTAATCTAATCAAAGGTTCACTTAATCATCAATAGTGAGGCTCTAAAAGCATTGTCTCCATATGGTTGGCAAATAAATTATGACTCACATCTGTTCTGGAATATTATAAGATTTATGGAACTGATTTTTCTTTCCTGTAACAATAACATTAGTTACTACAATTTGATTTGTGCAGCAATTTTTGATAATCACACAAGAAAGATGGGCGTATTCAAAAAAATTCAATTAAACTGGGAAAAAGCTGTAACAGGCAATGGGCAAAACGGTACACCAAAGGGCAAGAAACGCCCTGGAGGGGGACTGGGAACAAATGCCGCCAAGAAACCACAAACTGAGCCACCTCCTAAGTTTGTGGAGTTTACCATGAAACACAACCCTTACGTGGAAAATCAGTACAACCAACCCCTTTCAAAGGTATAGAACGGGCTCTGACTCTACCTCAGGGTTGAGTCACCAACTCTGTGGGAGAAAGTGTGCAAGGCACAAGCCTCCCTTTTCCTATGTGGTGTACATGAACATGGTGTCAAAATATGAGGATCGCTCACTTGATATAATTATCCTGCACGTCTATTTGGTCCAAAGTTCCGATGATTGATCCTTCATAGTGCCTGTAGTCTACAGTATTCAGACCATTCAAAAACTCACTAGGCCTATTAAATTTGCCTTGACTCTTCCAGCCAATTTCAGGCATAATCTTTCTTTCAAGTTCAGAAACTTCTTCTGAGGCAGGCTTCAAAACAAACTGGGAATTGGGTCCTTCCAGTTTGTTGACACTTTTCCAAGGTTAGGATTTGGATAAAAACCAAGAAAAGGATGAAATAAACATAACTTTTATTAAAAGCTATTTATTAGATAATGGTCATTAGGCCAGGCGCCGGTATTTATACCTCTAGAGCATCTCCTGGCCACATTCCAGTACAAAAATTCAACAGATATTTTACCAACTCAGTTTGGCCCTTGAACTGATATGACTGAAACCTTTTCTTAGGTTTATTAGTGGCAAAATACTCTCAAAATTGGGAGGATTTCAGGTACAAAAATTGCAATAAAAGCATGCAAAATTGTCATAGGATCCTCTGGATTTCAGTTTCATCATACTGCTGACAAGATACACCTTCTGTGAAAATTTGGCATCAATTGAAGTAAATGATGCACCCCTAATTTGTGTCAGCAGCCTCTCCCTTGATAGCACTAGGTAACCCCTTTTGGGCAGTCAGTGCAAGTGCTATCATGCTGATTACATGGATCAACATGCAAATTTCGCTCTAAGGCAGGAAAGTGATTACGTTTTTTCATTCGTCTGAAGTCTATGGGATTTCCAGATGTTAACTTTGGGTCAGTCCTGAACTATTTTGTATACAAGTAAGTTGATTGTGTTCCTGATATCAGGACCAATTGCCAAGATTTGATGCATAGGTAATTGGCCATAATATGCAATCATATTTGGGCCAAGCGCTCTGATAAAAACTTGATCAAATTAGCATAGAGATATTTGGCCATATTGTATGATTGCAATAGGCTTTGAGGTGAGAATATAGGTGTTAGCTCAAGCGTTGAAAGGGTAATCGGCCCAATCTGATGGTTGTCAAAGGTTTATTTCAAGTCAACCACCAGAATCTGATATTTCCCCCTCTTAACTTTTACATAAGCCCTAAGATTCCCAATTAGCCTATGTTGGTCTGTTATCATTGGACCAAATGCCAGATGAGCATGGAGTTTGGTCTTCTATCTAGTAACTTTGGCCTGAACACCTGATGAGTCTGAAGTATGACAGCAAAATGCTCATCAAGTCCGAAGTATGATGGCCCAAATGCTCATTTAGTCTGAAGTTGGATCCTCTCCCCAACCTCAAGTGTGGACTAAAATATTAATTAGAATAAAACTATTAAATAAATATTTTTTTGTTTTTGTTTTTGTTTTTGTTTTGGTTTTTGTGTTTTTTGTGTTTGTTTGTTTGTTTTTTACTTTTTTTTCTTTTCTTAATTAGCCCTCTTATTAAACCTTCTTAGGAATTTTGCATGGACTCAGTTGTTAAATGGCCAGTCCTAATATCCTTGATTGTATATATGAACTTGGACTTTTCTCAATCACTTCAAATGTCCCAACCCAGATACAATCTAACTTTTGCATTCAGCCCAATCCGTGGGTGTTATAAAATAGAACTTCGTCATTAACTTTAAATTTGGCCATTGTATAGCAATTCTCTAAGCCCTTTTGATGTCTGGCCTTCTTCTCAAAAAACTGTTGTCAAAGGCTTAAGCTTGTAGTATGATTAAAGCATCTGCAAGCTTCTTAACGTACTGAATGTAAGTGTTTTCTCCAGGATCCTCTAGGGCCAAATATAGAAGTGTTGGTAGGGCCAGGTGTCTACCATATAATACTTGAAACGGAGACATCCTGTTGATGAATGGTAGGAGATATTGTGGGCAAAGAATGCCAAACTTATATAAGTACTCCATTCAGATGGTTTGGCCGAGGTTAATTTCTGGATAATTTTCACAAATGCCCCATTTGCGCACTCAACAGTCCCACTAGTTTTGGGGTGATAGGGAGCAGAAGGCACACCTCATACTCCCATTAGTTGGTTGAGCTTGGAACGGACATTGGCAGTAAAGTTGGTTCCATTATCAGTCAGTTGGCCTGGGACATCCATGTTTGTGGATGGTTTTTCAAGTACAAACTTTGCGGTGGTTACTTCTCCAGCTTCCCAAATGGTTTTGGCCTCAACCCATTTGGTCAAGTGATCAATGGCTATGATTATGTACTTGGCCTTTGTATTGCTTGTTGGAAGTGGGCAACAACGTTGGTAGATACAGTGTGCCAGGCAAAGTTGGGAAGAACAAGCTGGTAAGATGTGCTTTTTCAGAATGGTTTTTCGCCTTAGCACTCTGCACAGCATTCCAGCGTTTCTTGGATGTTTAAATGCATTGACTCCCAGTAGTAGAATTGCTTTAGATGCTCTTTCATCTTCTTGAATCCGCCATGCCCTATGGCCTTATGCGCTGCTATTATCAGGTCAGTTTGGGCCAATGGTCTTGGAAAAATAAACCTTTTGTCCTCAATAATTTTGTAAAGCATCCCATTTTTGATGGTTGTATTTTTTTAGATCCAATAATATTTTTTGGACGTATTTGGGCTCATCCTGATACTCTCTGCTGATCATTTTCATAAACAACTCATTGGTTGCCCAACTAAGTGTTGCGATGGTGGGTAGTCAGGATAGACAGTCAGCGTTCTGGTGCTTTGCCCCAGTACAATGCTTGATGGTGTAGTCATAAGCTTGAAGTTTTAATGCCCAGCGGGCTAATCAGCCCTCAGGTTCTCTTAAGTTGTTTAACCATCTTAGGGAAGCATGATTGGTAACAACTTTGAAATGAGTGCCATGAAGGTAGAACCAGAATTGCTTGTAAGCATATATGACAGCTAAGCATTCTCATTCCGTCACCTTGTTGTTCCTTTCTTGAACGCTAAGGTCTGACTAGCAAAGGCAACTGGATGTTCTTCGCCATCTTCTCCAACTTGGGATAGCATGGCCCCCACTGCTGATCAGGATACATCAGTTTGGATGATAAATTTGTGATCAAAGTCTGGGTATCAAATAATAGATGCGCATAATGGGACTGATTGGAGTTGGTCAAACGCATCCTGGCAAGCTGGAGTCCAGTCAAATGGGACCTTATCTTTAAGCAGATAGAAAAGTGGCTCTCCAAGTTGTTCAAAGTCGGTGATAAATTGGGGATAGTACCCAATCTTGTCTAGGAATACTTGAATATCACGCTCGGATTTGGGCCATTTCATTTTGTAGATGGCATCCAACTTAGAGGGTTGGGGATGAAGGCCCACTTTGTCAATCACAAATTCGAGGTATTCCAGTTGGTCTTTGAAAAACTGACATTTTTGGGGCTTTATTTTTAAGTTTGCAGCAGCTAGCCTTTTGAAAACCTCCTCTAAGTGTTCCAGGTGGTCATTAAAAGTGCGGCTGAAAACGTTGATACTATCAAGGTACACTAGTACATATGAGATTCTAAATCTCCCAGGATTGTGTCCATTGCCCGTTGGAATGTAGCCGGGGCGTTGCAGAGCCCTTGAGGCATTCTCGTTGGCTGTAATAGGCCCTCTTGGGTATGATTGCGTATTTTCGCGCTCCTCTTTGGGAAGATCTATTTGCCAATATCCACTGATAAGATCCATTACCGAGAAAAACTTTGCGCCCCCTAGCCTATCCAAGGCATCATCAATTCGTGGCAGTGGGTATAAGTCCTTCTTTGTGATGTTGTTTAACTTCTGATAGTCAATGACTACTCAGTTGCTTCCATCCTTCTTCACTATCAAAATTGGTGCTGCTCATGGACTTAAGGGACTAGCATGCCACAATTGAGGAGTTTCTTAATTTCCTTGGATAATGCTTCCTCTGATGATTTTGAGCATCTAATTGGGCGTAATCAAATAGGTTTATGATCTCTAGTATTGATCTTATGGGTGACACCATTAACATATCCCAAGTCGAAATCATCTTGTGTGAATATTTCCTGATATATAGAAAATAACTTCTGAGTTTGGCCTTCCTTGGAGTTGGTCAGGTTGCTTAAATCAGCCATAGGGACGACATTATTTATGCTGAGTAGGTCCTTATCAGGGAGCCCTAATTAAAAAGTTCTGAACTCATGGAATGAGTGATTTCTGAGGTAGGGAACAGATGCAGAAAAGTGATTGTTTGATGTTGCCTGATGGAGATGGGCCAATTTTTCAGGTTTGCACATAAGATATGTACTTCTCCGTGGCTAGAATTCTAATACCAGGGGCAATGTTTGGTTTGAATCAAGATTTAGACCATGGTTGATATACTTCACCATAAAGTCCTTCTGGGATATTAATTATTAGTCCCGTCAGGACGATTACTTGTTCTCCAGATGTTATATTAATGGTCTGATTTGATCAAAGTGGAATGCCATTTAACTCATCAATCTGTGTGGGTAGTGTTTTTATCTTTGACTGAGCCGTGAAATACTCAATCAGGGTGACTCCATCTTTGTAGGCCATATTTATGAATAGGCTGGGTTTCTTTTTCTCAACTGCCTTATCACGGTTATACTAAAGTGGAATAGTCTGGCCAAGAATGGTGAGAGTATCATTCTTATGATTGGTAATAACTCCATATCTTTTTAGGAAATCAGTCCCTATTGGGATATCATAGCTTGTATTTGGCAACACTATGGCAGGTGCTGTTACTACAATGGATCCAAATCTGAGTGTAGGGTACTGTAGGCGCCCAGCGATTTAGTTGTATGTGCTCCTGCGGTTCCATATTCCTGACAGTGGGCAACATTGGGTGCGATTTTCAGTTTTTTTAACCAACTTTGTACTGACTATATTGATAGGAGCGCCACTATCAACAATGGCCCATACTTGCACCTTGTTCACTGCCATGTTCACATAAGTACATTCAGAGTAGTTTTAAAAGGTATTTATTGTGTAAATGTTGTGCTGTTGCCCAATTCCAGGTGTGCTTTCAGGCTTGAGCAAATATCTGGGAAGTTATCTGCTAAGGTCTTCATGGGAATAGCTACTTGAACGTTGTTAAGCTCAAGTAAATTGGTTGAACATCTGGGTTGTAGGTCCAAACCCTAATCAATAATTTGCTTCGCTTAAGCTTTTGATACCTCTGCTTGGGCTTCTTTGGTTATTTTCAAGGGTTTGGTTGTCTTTGCTGTGGCCCAAGTAGTGACCATCATAATATTATTAGCCCTGATATAGTTGAGGTTATTTTCAGCAACATTTTCAGCCTTAAAGAGCACATTAGGGTCAGGTGGAATGGTTTGAAAATTGGTGGAGTTAGCTATTCCGCCTCTACTCCACCTGTTCTATTCACGCCTCACAGTCGCTGTTGATTTCTAGAGCAAAGATGACCCTCAGGATTTTTGTTGTATCGTCTGTAACATTGGCTAGCAAAGTGCCCTATTTGAACACATTTGTGCCATGTAATCGGCCTTTTTTAATGTTTTTGCTCGAATTTCTGGTTCATACTTTGGAATTTTTCCCCTGGTTGGACATATTGTTGTTTTTGGGCCCAAAATTTGGATTTTTGCTGATCTTTGGCCTAATTAGGTGTGATGGTTTTATGGTAACAGCTTCTCAAGTAATTGGTGAGCTCTTGGATTTCCAAGCTTCCATTGAATGCAGGCAACATGACATTGTGCAGTTCATGGAAGGGCATAATCGCGTGCTCCAATGCAATCTTGGCGTCAAACTTATCTATTGCATTGCACCCACACAGAACTTGTGCCTCATGGAAGAATCTATCCGCAAAGTCCTTAATAGTCTCATTATGTTTAAATTCAATAATAAGAAGCTCTCTTTTTCGGGTTTCTGATTTCTCAGGCCCTCCAAACTGTTTTTTATTGCAATTTTGGCATCCATATAGGACCAATCGTCGCTCAAATAGGGCATAACGAGGTCACAGCTATGGGCATCGAGTGAGTTAATCAGTGCTGATCCTTTTGCATGGTCTGATGCTCCTCTCATTGCTTTTTCAATTAGCATGAGAAAAGAGTGAATGTCCCCATCCTTATTGAACTTTGGTAAATTTAATGGTTTAATGTCATCTCGCCCTGTTTCAGGCATAGGGTTGTACTCCTTCTAGTACTTTTAACGCCTTGGTGTATCATAACTTTGAATCAGCCCTCTTTTTTCAATTGAAGAGAGTATCTGTTGTTGGGAGTGATGCCAAAAATCTAGGCATAGGATGGATGTTCAAAATATCAGTTTCTGCATTGGTGTCAATTTCTGATGATTAAGTTTCATGATATTGCTCTGAACTACTGGATTCTGATGCCTGAATTCGGCCCTTAGTTTTTCCAAACTGTTTTTTTGGCCAAATGGACAGAGCTTTTTCTTACTTTTCTTTTGTTAAAGCTGGGGAGCATCGGCTGCTTTGTTTTTTGAGGTTGTCAGGCTTTTCTTCAAATAAATCTTGATTGGACATTATGATAATGTCTTTGCCCATACTATCTATATGAGAAATTTGCAGTTGATAATTTCATTCTGAGTTCCCAAATTTTCTGAGTAATTTCAGTGTTTCTGGCCTGCAATCTTGACACAACTGTCCAAATTTTTGAAAATTCCTCATTGTTTAAGGCATCCTCCTCATCCTTATTCAGGACGACTGGCTTTGCTGCATGAGCTCCCCCACCTTGACAAGATTTTGGGTGTAGGAGGTACCAGCTGCGGAGCCTTGGTGACTGGGAAAATAATCTGAGATGGCCTTGTCTTTAGCGTCCATCTTAATGTCGCTGTTTCATCTGGCCAAATATGCCAGAAATTGGTTACTGGAATCCATTTTTGGAGAGTGTCACCGGTTTTGAGTGAGCACCAGTTGTCAAAATCTGATAATTGCTCGCTTGATATTATTATCCTGCACGTCTATTAGGGCCAAAGTTCCAATTATTGATCCTTGATAGTGCCTGTAGTCTACAGTATTTGGATAGTTCAAAAACTCACTAGGATTATTAAATTTTTCTTGACTCTTCCAGCCAATTTTGGGTGTAATTTTTCCTTTGTGTTTGGGAACTTCTTTTAAGACAGGCTTCAATACAAAATGGGAATTGGGTCCTTACCGTTTGTCAACAATTCTCCAAGGTTAGGATTCAGATAAAAACCAGGAAAAGGATGAAATAAATATACCTTTTATTAGAAGCTATTTATTAGATAATGGTTATTAGGCCAGGCGCCAGTATTTATACCTCTAGAGCATCTCCTGGCCACATTCCAGCACAAAATTATAATAGATATTACCACCTCAGTTCAGCCTTTGAACTGATATGACTGAAACCTTTTCTTAGGTTTTGGTGGCAAAATACTCTCAAAATCAGGAGGATTTCAGGTACAAAAATTGCAATAAAAGCATGCAAAATTGTCATAGGATCCTCTGGATTTCAGTTTCGTCATACTGCTGACAAGATACACCTTCTGTGAAATTTTGGCATCAATTGAAGTAAATGATGCACCCCTAATTTATGTCAGCAGCCTCTCCCTTGATAGCACTAGGTAACCCCTTTTGGGCAGTCAGTGCAAGTGCTATCATGCTGATTACATGGATCAACATGCAAATTTCGCTCTAAGGCAGGAAAGTGATTACGTTTTTTCATTCGTCTGAAGTCCATGGGATTTCCAGACGTTAACTTCAGGTTGGTCCCAAACGATTTTCTATACAAGTAAGTTGATTGTGTTCCCAATAATTGGGACTAATTGCTGAGATTTGATGCATAGGTAATTGGCCATAATATGTGAGTGTATATAGGCTGAGCGCTCTGATAAAAACATGATCAAATTGTCATTGAGATATTTGGCACAAATTGTATGATTGCAATAGGCTTTGAGGTGAGAATATAGGTGTTAGCTCAAGCATTGAAAGTGTAGTCGCCTGATATGATGTTTGTCAAAGGTTTATTTTTGAGTCAACAACCAGAATCCGACACATGGAAACGGTCCCATGCAGCTTGGTTGATTTAGGCTTTGAGACTTAAGAAGATGCAGATGCTGCCGCAAAGGTATACGTCAAAGATGCAATCCCAAGGGCAAACAAATTGTGCAAACTGTGTGCACTAGATGGAACAAAGTAAACACTTAAATCATCTCAACTGACTCACTCCCCACCAACCTTTCCTGTAAGCAAATTGAGGAGGAGCTCCGAGCTGGACTTCAATACTATGGAGATATTAAAAAGTTAGAATTACAAAAATTCCAATTGATGCCAAACCTGTGCACAGAAAAGACAATTGCCATAATTTACCCAATCCCTGAGGTGGCCACAGATTTCATAATTAATCCCTCGCATAGCAAAAATTCACATCCCAGATGAGAAGGTGTCAGAACCATTCTATGTCACACTGGAATGTGCACCGCCAATCTGCAACCACCGCACCGCATTGGGGCACAAGGAACATGCATGCCCAGTGAAGTAGGGCATCATGGCCCCAGAATCTTGCATTGACGCCATGGATGAAAATGACGCAGAATTTGGCAAAAATGATATATGCCAACCACACCTTCCAATGGGGAGAGGATGGGCACTACCTCATCATAGACCCAGTAACACCCAAAGCACGCAAATCTCTGCAGAAGGCCCACAAGTAGGAAGCGGCCAAGTGGCATCACTCACAGCCTCCGCCATTGACTCTGGCAAATTCAGGAAGACATAGAAAAAATCAGCTGAGCCAATCAATCATAACAGGCTTCCCAAGATGAGGAAGACATGGAGGAAATTATCTGAGTCACCCAATCAGAGCAGTATGCCCAAATAGAATTTTTTCAAAAATGCGACTGAATTACCAAATGACATCAGTCAAGAAAAATTAGCAGAACAATTCAGCTCCACTATGGGCGGAAAAGTGGGACCCAATTCTCCGAATTTGCACCCCAAAACCACAGAAACAAATCAGCGCACTGCACAAATCCACCAAGGGTCACAAGTGGAATAATATGCTGCAAATTTAAAAACTGCAAATTCTGCGAGAAATTGACACAAGGTATGGAATTGGACAATGCCACAGAATATACCGATCCTATGACATGAATCAGGACCAATAATAAGGGCGTTGTGTGGGCCAGGCGGCCCTCTCAACCACTCCTGAGGCGCCGTGGGCACCTCAGTGACAATAGGGACACTAAACATCGCGGTAGCCAGGGCTCATACATCCCAAGCCAAAAAGTTGGACTTCCTGCAAAAACTTTCTGTAAGTATCTTGGCCATCCAAGAATCCCACTGTCTACAGGGGGAAGAAGGATCCTGGTCAGCCAGGGTCTCACCATCCCTATTGGTATGGATGAAACACTGTGGGGTGATCATCAAAAATAAAATTTTAAAACTTACAAACTCCTCCTCATATCCTCATGACTGAATCCTGGTTGCAATGGTCAAAAACCAAGATGACACAATTTTGATAGCAAGCATCTGTGAACTGTGCACTACAGCTGAGAGGAAACGATTTCTCAAAACCATCCCAACACTCACATCCCACCTGATACCATTCTACTGGGCGACTTCAACTTCTGGGATAACTCCAACATGGACCGATGACCTAGTACCAGGGGATACCCACAAGGGCACAAAGAGTTCTTTGCAACGAAGGCATCCCTAGGCCTACATGATACCCTCCCCCTGGGTCACCACTCCTTCCCAACATGACCTGCCCCAACATACGTGAGGGAAAGCTCATCTTGATGTGCTGCAATAACTACATCCTTGCACCAAAAACCCACTGCTTGAACATTTCCAAATTTGCAACATAAAATCAATTTCTCTGACCACTGACTCATCTCAGTGCAGCTCTCACCAACATGAACTCCCACACAGGCGTCAACCTGGAGGAAGCTACACTCAGAAAACATAAAATTGCCTAAAATCCAGCTCAGTTATACATGAGGCCACAAACCCAGAATTCACAACCCCGCACATAGCAGATCCCATTGTAACCTGGGCAAATTTCAAAAGGAACTAATAAATAAAACTTGTCACATCACCTCACATAAGTATACCACTGACACAGCCACAATCAGGAGCACCTTGGTGGAGCTGGACCACCTCAAGCTCAACACCCCGAAGTCCAGTTACAGCCCCAACTGGGGAAACAAATGGGCGGAAATATCACCAGCCTAAACGCTCTTTTTGAACACCAGCTCAGAATCAAGGTATTGAGAAAAAATAAGTTCATAAAAGAAGGTGAAACCTACTTGACGTACTTATTCCACCAATTCCACTCCTGCGGCAACTAGCCCACATGCATACAGGTCCACAAAGTTGATAGCACCATGGAAACTGACTCAACGTAGGTCAAAATGGAAGTACACTACTACTACACTGAATTATATTGCAACACCCCAACAGACCCCCAAAAAATTAAAAAAAAATTTACACACTGCTGGAATACAAAGCACACCGCTGGACTACAACCTCCTAAACATAACAACAAAGGAGGAACTCTGGGACATGGTCCGCGGTGCACCTCATAAGATATGCCCAGGGCCTGATGGGATACCCTACAAATTTTATAAAAAATATTTCAAACACGTCACCCCCTCAATTTGGCATCCGTGAACCGATGCCTGCTGGAGACATGTCTCCTACCTGGCGGCCAAGACTCCTATGTCATAGCCCTGTACAAAAAGGGTGACAAACTGGATCTGGCCAACTGGCGCCCAATTGCACTCTCTAAAACAGATACAAAGCTACTTACAAAAATCTTAGCATCCAGATTAGGCACAATAGCCTCCAATATCCTGTCACTCAATCAATTTGTGTTCATACCAGGGCGTTCAATATGGACAAATATACACTCCGTCGCCAACATATGTCAATCTAAAGCATCTGGAGCCCTGATATTCCTAGACCAGGAGAAAGCATACGACCGCGTTAGCTGGCTGTACCTGAAGGAATTCCTGAGCGCCATTAAACTCTCACCTAGATTCATAAACTGAGCGATGCTCCTTAAATAATCTGCATCCATGGCTGTATGCGGCCCTGGCTTTCAACAAGATCACACCACACAGAGGGCTCAAACAAGGGGACCTCCTCAGCCCGCTGCTGTAAAACTTCAGATTTGATCCACTCCTTTGCGTTTCTGACGCAAGCTTTATGGGAATGACCGCACAAAGCCAGTCACCAGTCAAGATACTAGCCTTTGCGGATGACTGCGTGACAGGTATAGCTAACAACAATGATTTCCACCAACTGTAACGCAAACTAGAGGAATATTTTATTGTAAGAAACACATCTCTCAACAAAAGGAAAACTGAAGTAATCCTCTTAGGCAAGTACCCTAACAACTGGGCTACAACACCCAAACCTCACAGCCCCCGCAAAGGAACAACCCCCTCCTTCTCCCCTTTGCATCAACTCCTTCAACCAACCCTGTCCGCCACCTTGGGGTATGGCTGGAGACAGGAGGGTACATTAACGAGACAATGGAGAACAACCTACTACAGCGGATGACCAACCTGTAGCCCCCCTTAATGGAAGGTCCCCAGGTCTAATGGGGGAGTAACAGTTGCCAACTCACTCATCCTCCTGATGCTGTGGTTCCCCGCACACGCAATATCCTTATCACCTACTTTCTTATCCTCAATCCGCGAACTTATCCAGGGATGGCTGTGGCCTGGGGCCCGGCCACCAGTACGGGTGGAAACACTCTTTGTCTCACGCTCCAGTGGAGGCATGGTCCTAATGGACTTTAAGGTCCACGCCAACCATATACTGGGCACTTGGATAAAGGAAGTCCTTACCCCAGACCTCCCACAACAACACTTGTCCAGAGCAGTGAGGGCCAACTTTGCACAGG
>JAKSZP010000720.1:0-38721 GCA_022478985.1 Massospora cicadina | reverse complement strand
CAATATAATACTAAAGCTTCAGGCAAATGTTATTAATAATTCCAAAACTGCAACAAAATAGATTTAAGATGAAAAATGGGCCAAAAAACCCATTCCTGAACTGAACAATAATGAGTTTTAAGTTTAACAATATAGGTTGTATTCTGAACCCCTAATGTAGATGAACATAAAAAATGCAAAGAGCTGATTTAGCATGAATATGAGCCTAATGAGATGCTCTTTAAGCTGTCCGCCCCAATTTACTTAGCCTTTAATGGAATGGCTCCAATCAGTGCAGTCCCAGGGTTATTAATGTAAAAAACAACGAGAATTCTGTTGATAAAATCACTCTAAAAAGGTTTTAAAGATCCTGAGAGAGGTGACCCTAAGGGATCTTCTCAGTGGCGCCTTCCAACCCATACTATATATATGGATTCTTTTTATTTAATAAAGTATTTTTCAGCGTAATAGCTTATATTTCTTACTTTATTAACTAGCTATAAAATATATAGTATTAAAATTGCCCTAACTTAAAACTTTAAAGCCCTGTCATTGGATGATTGCACCTCTAGTGATTCCCAATAGCATAATTAAAAAAAGATGCTCATTACAAGGTTCTTTTAAGTTGCACCAAGCGGATCTTCTCTCATCTCTGGAAAAAAACCAGATCCTCTAAAGTATACCACAGACAAACCCTGCTTAAGCTCCAGAACCTGACCTTACAGTGTACCAACTCTGGATTGTACACCATGCAGTATCTTGTGGAGAACTTCAGTAGAAAATTCACTAGTTGTTTCCCAGAAGAATTTATAAATTTCCAAACTCCTAGCCAACTTAAATTTTTCTCAACTTAGTAAAATTCATGACAATAGTAAAGTTATGTTATTGAGTGATGAAGCTCTCAAAGGATTACTTTACAAAGAATATCTCTGTTAATTCTCAGCATCTAGGCTCAATTCTGCCGAGTCAGTATGCACAGGTATTAGCCACTGAGCAACTAAATCAGATGGTATGAGGATCGCTGACTTCTTATAAAACTTGATAACTATGTATGGAGCTATTGCCCCTTATTTTGAACTTTATTTAATATAAATTGCAGACATATCTGCAATCACTCAACCACCCAAGAAAAGATCCCTTTCAATCCTCCTTATGACTCTTTATATCTCAGTTCCACAAACTGGATGCATCCTCAGCTTTATAGTCTTCAATTTATCTTTCTTTTTCTAGAAACTCTCATTTGTATCGAATCTCAGCATAATTTTTCTCAATCTTTCCAAATGTCCTCATTTCGATCAATTATAATTCATGTATCCCTTTTTTCATAAATCTTGAGACTTGTCTCAATCCCCCTCCAATCTGCCAATATGAGTAGTGTATCATCCAGTCATATCAACTTCCCAACATTACCCCCCTTTGACTGGACAATAGGCTCTTACTGTTTATATGCTCAAAGGAACTTTGCGTGGACTCAGTTGATAATCTGACCCCAAGCAGGTTCCTTAATAGTGCAGACATCCATGCCAGTCTTCTCAATTATCTCAAACGCCTGGCTAAAATGTTGGAGAGCTTGTTTTCCGCCCAAATCCGTGCTGGTCATGGAATAAAACATGGTCCCCCACAGCGAACAGTGGAAGTCCGCTCCATTGCATCTAATTAGCCGCCTGATCGTGAATCTTCTTGGCCAGTTTGGTGGAGTAGGCTTCCATTTGCAGCATGATCAATGTATCCATAAGTGTCTCCAAATATCGTGAGGATTCACACCACTAGTGTCCTCTACACACGAATAGAGCAAGGCATTCAGAGCTGGATGTTGACCATACAGAAGTTGAAATGGGCTCTTACCAGTGGCCAAATAGTAGCTGATATTATAAGAAAACACAGCAGTAGGTAGAGGGGCACTCCATTCTGAGGGCCAATATGTTACCAATTTGCAGAGTATGTTCACTAGGGTTCTGTTGACTCTCTCCACCATCCCATTTGATTCCAGATGATAAGGAGTGGTCAAAGCCCTGTGAATCACTATCAACTCAGTTAACTTTGTCAGGATATGCAAAGTGAAGTTGGTTCCACTGTCCATTATAATGAACTGTGGGCAGCCGTGCCACTGTATAACACACTCCATAATAAACTAGGCAGTGGTGACCGCGCCCAAGTCACTAATAGCCCTGGCCTCCACCCATAGGGTAAAATTATTGATGACTATGACTATATAATTGGATCAACTGGGGCTAGTCAGAAGAGGTCCCACTACATCAATGGAAACAGTGTGCCATGCGAACCAGGGTTTAACTAGCTGGTATGTTGGTTTTCTTGTGGAAAGGCTTTTCCACTTGACACTGAAGGCAACATCTAACTGTTTCCAATACGTCATAATGCATGCTTTCCCAGAAGTATCAGGGTTGCAAAAACTCTAGCGTTTTCCACAATTCTCCATGTCCTACAGGCCAATGAGCATCCATAATAATTGAGGGTCTAGCTGAAGGCTTAGGGAAACTCAACGTTGCATCTCCTATCCACTTATATAGTACTTCCCCACATACAAAAGTATCCTCCCTGAGTCCATCTAAAACCTTGATCACCTGCAGCAGCTCATCCTGGTATTTGTTCGCCACCATTTTCTCGTACATTATGTTGGCTAAATCTGCCATGATAGCGACTGTTGGCAACTGAGAAAGACAATCCATGTTTTGATGTTTTGCTCCCAGCAGATGTAAAATCTCAAAATTATATGCTTGACGCTTCAGAGCTTAACGTGCAAGCTGTCCTTCCAGTCCACGCAGATTCTGTAGCCAGCGTAAGGAAGCATGATCCATCACTACTTGAATCTTACCCCATGCAAATATACCCAAAACTTTTTTCAAGCATAGATCACCACAAAAACACTCACGCTTGGTTACAGTGTAGTTTCATTTGTGATAGTCTAAGATTTGACTACATAATGCGACAGGATGCTCCATGCCATCATCATCCTTCTGGGATAGTACTGCCCCTATAGTGGCAAGGGTTGCATCCATTTGTACAATGAACTTCTTGTTGAAGTTGGGATATTGCAAAACGGGTGCGCTTACTAATGCAGTTTGCAACACATCAAAACATTCTGGCATCGTTCCATCCAATTGAGTGAAGCATTTTTCTTTACCAACTCGAAAAGTGGGGACCTGATACAGCTGAAATTGGGAATAAGGTCAATAATACCCAACCATCCCCAGAAACACCTAAATGTCCCGCATTTCACTGGGCAATTCATCTTTCTTATTGCTTCCACTTTAGCCAGCTGTGGTTTAAGCCCATTTGAATCCACGACGAACCCAAGGTATTCCAATTTTTCTCTAAAGAAATGACACTTCTAAGGCTTAATTTTGATATTAGCGGTAGTGAGGCTCTGAAACACTTGTTCCAAGTGTGCAAAGGTGCTCTATAAACATCCGCAAGAACACATTGATGTTGTCAAGGGATACTAGGACGCTTGCAGCTTTCAATCACATAAAATCATATCCATGGCACAATGGAACATAGCCAGGGTATTACACAACCCTTGCGGCATGTGAGTCAGCTGGAACAACCCTCTCGAGGTGATGATCACACATTTTTCCATTTCCACTAATGGCAATTCGATCTGCCAGTACCCCAAGATCAGATCCATGGTGGAAAAATAATTCGCTACCCAATTGGTCCAACGCATTGTCAATCCATGGAAGAGGGTAGGAATCCTTCTTCATTACATTATTGAGATTACAATTTTCAATAAACACTCAATTCAAGCCATCTTTTTTCTTTACAATGAGCACAGGTGATGCTCATAGACTATTTGATGGCTCTAGCATCCCTTGCACAATAAAATTTATCCACCTCGTCAGAGATAACCTCTTCTGTTGCTTTTGAACATCTAATAGGTCGTGATCAAATGAGAGGGTGATCCCCCATATCTATCCAATGTACTACCCCTTGAGCGCACCCCAAATCAGGATCATCATGTGCAAAGATATCCCAATACTTTTCAAATAATGCCACAGCCTTATCTTGCTGTTCTGCCAATAATCCTGTGAGCCCTTCCCATGGAACCACAGTCAGTACACTGAATGATGAGCTTGCCAGTAGTCTGAGATCCTCCCATGAGCCAAAATCATGAATATGACGAACTTCCTCTATAGGGATGAAGTGTAGGTAAGCCACCACTTGGTGCCGCCAGATAATTATTGCCTTCTTTTGTAAGTTTGCTAGTAGCACTTTCACCTCCCCATTCCCAGGTAACAGTAGCCCTGGAGCTACATGTGGTTCAAGCCGCGAGTGCTGGTGAGACGCCATAATTTCTCCATAAAGCCCTTTAGGGAAATCAATTTCAAGCCCAGTCCCTAATATGCACTGGTGTCCAGATGGTAGGCTCAAAGCGTTTGTTGCCCAAAGTTGGATCCCTTTATACTCGTATATCTGGTTGGGGAGGACTCTGGTCTACCAACTCCATCATTGATAACAAACAGGAATCACTCCATCACTGTACGCTAGATTGATTTGACTAGAGTGGACTGGATCAGTTGGGAAACCACAAGAGAAAAAATATATGGAAATCGGTTGGCCTAAAATAGTAAGAGTTTCTTCACAATGTTTATCATGACGCCAAATTTTCTCATAAAAGCCACGCCAATTAAAATATCGTAATTGTTATTTGGTAATACTGCAGCTGGCGCAGACACCTGGACTGACCCAGATTGTAGAGGCAACGCACTATATGCTCCTTCAGACAAAGTGCTATGCGTTCCTGCAGTCCCATATACTACTCGATGGTCCACATCTGGTTTCAGCATAAGTTTAGCCACCAACCGAGTGGAGACTATGTTCACCGGTGCTCCCAAGTTTATGATAGCACGGATTTTTGTGTTTTAAATGATAATGTCAAAGTAAGTACATTCAGAGTAAGAAGAACTATCAATGTTTATTACTTGTAAGTTTAAGGGCTTTGTGTTACTCAAAAAGGAGGAATTTGCCCTTGCTGACCTGATGATACTCACTAGCGATTTTCTCCACCAGAATGGCTACATTAACCCCTACTAAAGAGGCAACATTCATTGAAGGATCTGCGTTGCTGGTGCCAGTCTACTCCAAGATCTGCCACGCATATGGCTTCTGCACATCTTGGCGGAACTCAGGCCAATAGGGTGAACTTTTACTCTCAGAAGTTGAAGCAGGGGTATCCAACAAAAGCTGCTGGTATAACATATCATCCTATTGAGGTTTGAATTCTACTCAAAAAGACGTTTGGGAATTGTTAGGGACAAGTGAGTTGGAATCAATGGAAATAGAGCGTCCCACCTCTAATCTACTTTAGCTTTTCCCTGATCAATTATCTTAGTTGGCATTGCATACACTTGTGGTTTGCTAGGGCAATTGCCCGCATAATGCCCTCTTCATCCGCACTGAAAGCAAGTATTCATAAAAGTTCACATATATAGTTTGTGGTGGAAGGACCAAATCAGAAGTTGCCGGTATGGTTCTAAGGTTGTGGACAAACTGGTGAAGTGTACGTGGGCCAAAAAGTGTCCACTGACTCATATGAGGGACGAATATGTTCCAGCAGGTTATAACCCAGTAACTGCGGCCTATATCCTGGAGGGGTTGGAGCGGGTGCAGCAGAGATTTTTCAGGCTACGTTGGGGGCGCTGATCATGGCAGAGATTTGACATAAGGTGTTCACGATTTAAATAAGTCCAGTATCTCCATCCAACATGTGAGACATAGTGTTATATAGTTCCCAATGTGGTTTGACAGCTGCAGTCATCACTATACCAACATCCTCAGTGGATAAAATGTTAGCTTCAAGTAGGGCGTGTGCTTCTGCCAAAACCCACTCAGAAAATTCTAACAGGGTCTTATTTGGAAAAACTGTATAGTCATAAAGTCAGCTTTCCGTTGGGCCATCGTGGTAGCGCCCCCAAACAGCCAGATGACATCCGCTTTAACTTGTTCCTAGGATACCAAGCTATTTGGAAGATAGCAGGTAACTTGATCAGCGCTTTCCACATCTAAAGCGGGCAGCAACAAATTCGCTTTTCATCGATTAGTAGCCCCTTCCACGGCATATTTAAAGTGCTTAAAGTAACCATGTAGGTTCCTGTCATGACTGAGAGGTAATTTTTTGATACAAACAAATTTGCTATGCTTTATGTTTTTGCAACAAGGAGAAGGCAAATTGGTTTTGGAGTGACTACGGGAACCATCCGTTGTGTGTTATCATACAGCTGGCCGGATGGACTCAAATCCATCAAAAAGGACTCAGAAGAAGTGAAGTCATGCAGGGGGTCCATTGTACTACCCGAGGGATATTTGTTTGCTGATCCATAGCATTATTCCCCCAAATTGTCAATAACTGCCACATTCCCCCCAACTCTGGCACACCCCACAAACTGTTCATTGATCAACTGCTCCATTTTCACTGAATAGCATTTACACCATCCATCCTGAAATTCTGTTGCAGCATTTCATAATGATGTTGCAACTCCTGGCAGAATTCCTTTTTAATGTTCAGTTTTTGTTCCACGGCTTGTACTTGTAAAAAAACTTCTTTGATTATGTTCTACGGCAGGTTTGCTGCTGGCTAGCATTATTTGCTTGTTGATTGGCATCATTAATTTGATTAGCGAGGGAGGCTTGTTCCCATACCAATTCCTTGTTGGCCCATTGAAGGGTAATAAGGCGCCTTTGCATGGCCGCATACTCTCTTTTCTCACCAATTGGAAAAGGGAAGGATTATAGGCACTCAGACTGACTAAAAACTTCCAGTTGTGTAACCCAATGAATAAGCTGGAGATATTTGGGAGATGTTGACCAAAGTACAAGCGCGTTTTCTTTCATTTGCTGGGTACTGCATTTGATGCGAAGTTGGGTTAATTCAGCCAATAGAGAGCCAACTTGGTCCACCACATGCTGTTCCATCAGGGTCATTTTTTCCTTGAGCTGGGCAATCATGACTTCAAGAGTTTCCGCCCATTTGGTTAGCTCCATCATTAAGCGCTCAGTATTATTCCCCAATGTTGTTACGTCCTGAATCCACTCCACCAACAGGCCATACTGCTCCAGAAGTTCTCTTATTAATCGAGGTAATTCTAAATTTAACTGTGGTATCAGGATGTCCAATCGATGGCAGATGTCCCCAACATGATGGTCCATATGTGCCAATGCCCCTTGTACTTCCAAAAATGAATGATCGAGGTGTCAAGCAGGAGGTGAGTATCATGCTGCTGTGCTTGTGTGAACCATAAAACATCTCCAATTTTAATATTGTGGTGAGCCAGCACACGTAGTAGCTGGTGAATCAAAGGTTGCACATAAGCGACTATATATTCCTCAATTCTGTGGGCACTAAGGCGGTGAGCCAACCCTGATGTAGTTGCATCCAGATAAAACATGTACAGAGCGTAGCAATTTTCTTGGTCACGTTGGTTATAGAATAAGCTCAGGGTGTTTTCCCCAGTCTCATCTTTGTATAGGCAATATCTGCGCAACAGCCACTCCATAATATTCCTCAGTTGTTGGGAGTCACATTTGTGGAGCGTCCTTGTTGGTGGCCATCAGCTCGGGGCAATTTTCCAATTGCAGATTAATCATAGCTTCATCATCCCCTGGTTCAGTCACAATAAATAATGTTGGTTTGTGGTTAGATGCCTCCCAGGTTTCTTCAGCATACTGCACCCAGAATCTGATCAAATTATGTTGTAACAAATGAGGACTCATCATATGTTTTTTATTGCTAAAAGCTAAAGTCGCCTAGTGGCCCCCTGTAGTGAGCACCACTGTTAATTCTTGGCGTCTATGCTCAATTCCGTAAAGTCAGTTTGTATAGGGTATTAGCCACTGACCAAAAAAATTGAACAATAAGAGGATCGCTGACTCCTTGATAAAACTCAATAACTATGTATGGAGCTATCCCTCCTTATTTTAATCTTTATCTGATATAAATTTCAGACTTATCTGCAATTAATCACCCACCCAAGGAAAGATCCCCTTTCAAAATTCTCCATGTGACTCTTTATAGCTTAGTTCCCCAAGCCAGATGCATCCTCAGCTTGGTAATTTATTTATTCGAGGCAAGCTGACCAGAGGACGGACATTACCAAAACTAAAAATATACTAAAAACGTAACTATCTGGTTCAGATAAAACGCCCTAATGAGCGGTTTAAGTGAAATGCTTCAAATTCAGCCAACCAGGTGAGCAGCAGAAGCCGCTTATCCCTCCAGGCGGAAGGGGAGGGGGAGTCTGGGGCTTGTCTTCAGCAGCCTCTTTGGCAGCAGCTTCTTACTCCAAAAGTAGAGTTCATGT
Organism: Massospora cicadina; assembly: GCA_022478985.1. Taxonomy (NCBI): domain Eukaryota; kingdom Fungi; phylum Entomophthoromycota; class Entomophthoromycetes; order Entomophthorales; family Entomophthoraceae; genus Massospora; species Massospora cicadina. Next base: position 30,427 of record JAKSZP010000720.1, on the reverse strand, counting down.
CACAGCTGTCAGTAATGGCGTTGGGGCATCTGCAGTATGTGGTTCGATATCTCTAATGATTGGAATTTCATGGAATTGCCAGCTAAGTAAATAACACTGGTATATTTGGTTAAAGCTTTTTCAGCTTTAATTTAAGAGTCTGGGAGTTGAATGAACGTGGCAATGTTGGTTCAGGTTGTTTTTGCTTTTGGATTCCGTGCTATGGTTGCCACATTCTGGATAGCATTGTTTGCATTTTTGTAGTACTTGTTCACCGATATTTTGCTTTTTTGGAGTTAAGGTTGCAGGGATAACAAGAGGTGGAATTCATCCTTTGAGTATTGCTACTGATTTAGCGACAGCTTTATGCATGGGACGATAATCTGGTGTTGCAGCTGCTTTGATTGCAAGTTGGTGATCACTGCGAAACAATTTGCATTTGGCTGTGGGGTATAAAGTTGAGGGGGGTATTTGGCGTCCCATTCTGAATTAATGAACTTCTCAATTTTCAGGGATTGTTCTTAAATGAATTTACCTGATTATTAATTTCAGCCAATAATTTCCATGGGTTTTGGTTGAATTGTATTGGGGAATCAGAGTATGGTTGAGGTTTGTTTGATTCATTTGTGGAAGCATGGGATCGAACTGGGATCCAATATGATGCTTAATTGGAGGAATTATTTATGGCATTGGGGTGAGGAGGAGGATGATTGGTGGCTGCAGATGCAGCTGCAGCTACAGGCTTTGGGGGTGGGGGAGAAAGGATTGTGCCTTATACCAGAAATTGTACAGGGTGGACAGCGGATTGGAGGTTGGCAGATGAGTCATCTGATCCGCCTGAAGTTGCTGAGAAGGAGCACTTGCGTTTTGAGTGGTCTAACTTGAAACATGATGGACAGATCATTCGCCCGCCCTAGACGCGGGCCCAAAATGAATGGTCAGGCACTTAGGGAATAACGGTGCGTGGCAGAATTGATACCACAATTTTATTAAATTTAGGAAGTTATTGTGGCATATGCCCAAGGCCCAGAAAGTCGTGTGGCCCCATTTGGGACCACAAATTGTAAGATGGGATTGGAGCCATAGGCTGCCAAACCGTCCATCAGCTCCTGCTGGAGCACTTCAGGGGGAAGTGGGTGGGCAAGCCAGAAAACTGAACCACCAAGGTGGTGTCCACTGGGAGCCAAGTCCAAGTTGTGGGGAGAGGGGTGCCCTGGAATACCAAGGGCACAGTTGCTGCAGTGGCAATGTCAGCTTTGCAGGTGAAGATGAGGTCAAGATACCCCTTGTAGGGCAGAAATCTATGAAACTGGCGGGTGTCATCACCTCCTGTGCCATTTTAATAATGGCTTGGTCATGGTATGGGAATAGTTTCCCATATTTGACCCTTAGGCCATAGCGCATGTTGCTCCAGGGGAGCACTAGGGGGCAGCGTGGTATTTCTTAAGTATGATCAAGGTGGGCATCTAGGTCCTTGGGCAGAACGAATCTGCCCATAGGTTTGAAATGCTGAGTGAACCAGTCCAAGCGCGTTTTCCTGCTGGATGGAAAATGGCGGGGGGAGTTTTGCCGCTGCCCCACGATGGAGCAGCTGGCAGAGAATCTGAGGACATTTGAGCGAAACTACTATGGGAAAATTTGATTTGTTTTATAAGTCATGTAAATTTGGCTCAGAAAGTTACGCCAAGCGGAAAGAGAGTTTCAGCTTGGTAGTCTTCAATTCATCTTTCCTTTTCTTGAAACTCTCATTTGTATTGAATCCTTAGCATAAATCCTCTTAATTTGCCAAATGGTCATCACTTTGCTTGATTATAATTTGTATACCCTTTTTTAAATCTAAAAGATTCATCTTGATTCCTCTCTGATCCACTGGTATGGGTAGCATATTGTCAATTCATATCAACTTCCTGACAGTCTCTATGGGATTAAAACTGTCTTTGACTGGACTTAATTTTACACAAACCTCAATTTAACTCCCCTCAACTGTGTCTGTCTTTATAACGAATTCCCTGTTTATATAAAATATTTATCATTAGAATTATAAAGAAGCTGCTGCCCCCACCAACTCCCTCCTCTTCCAAGCCTTCAATATGACAATGGAGCCACGTTGTAAGGATATTCTTATACCCAATTTTTTTACCAAATTACTCAAAGATGCAAAATTTAATATTGAAGTACTTGCAATTGCAGAAGGTTTCACATGCGTCAATGCATTAAGATCATCATTGTTTGGCCCCACTTATAATGAGATTTGCCAGGCATTAAGTCATTTACTTGACTGCTAGAATTAATCTCTTTTGCTTAACACCATCTTGCCCAATATTTCAAGGCGATGCACACTGCAGTCCTCATCAACAAGAAGAACACAAACCTTTATCTCCTTCTGCACCATCCCTATGATGCTCCAACCTCTATTTTTATGCCTTCGCCCACCACCTGAAGTACCTGCCAGACAAAGAACACTAAACCCTCTTCCCCTCATTAATATGGAGCTTAAGCCAACGCCAAGGTATCATGTTGAGAATTTTTTATTATAATATGCTAATCTCTTTGTTTGGGACATAGCAAAGAAAGAAGCGTAGAGGACCTAACCTCTTATGTCGAGCACCACTATTATAAAAAAATGTTATTGAGAGAAAGTGTCAGCATCATCAAATGAAAAAGATGAGAAGCCCTTACTTTATTATAAAACACAATAAAAAGAAAGAAGATGTTTGCTTCTTTTTAGCAAGCATCTGAAGAAATAACTTTGACGCGTGACTATTTTCCTCTAGGACCTGATTTCTTCTCTTATTAATGGTTAAAAACTTTTTTGTAATTTTATACCAGAAGAGTATGCTAAGCTATGCCTTACCTCCAAGCTAATAGTAAAGGCCAACGTAGAGAAAATATTAATAATAAGGAAAACCAGTGAGAAATCTAGAATCCTATTGGCTACAATGCACCAATTAAAACTTATAACATACTATGACTAGTAAAAATGAACATTAATTAACTGAAGCCCTCCAAAATCAAAGGAACAATATGGGCTAACTGCATCAAAATTTTTTCACTGTGCCAAGGCTTCTCACTGATGTTCTGATATAACCTTGGACCAGCCAAATAAAAAGCATCCTGGAGATTTTTTTTATTGTTATTTGCGTACTACCAAAATCAAGATATTATGCTTCCATCAACTGAGACAAGGGCTATTAAGAAGCACTACAATCCCTTTATTGATACCCATTATTATTTCATTTTCTAATTTATACGTTTTATTTACATACTATTACTTTATTCAAGAGAAATATTACAGCCAATATTCAATGCCTTGAGATGTTTCTTAATAAAATTTTTAATTAACCACCACACAATTTCTAAATTTCAAACATACTTCCAGATTTGAGACAAATTGCCTAAAAATTATCTAGAACTGGAAACCCAGCTGTTTAATAGATGAAAATAAAAATCTAATAAATGAGCTCAACTACCTGAAAATAAACTGAATATCAATTTTTTATAACTTTGGGCACATTAATCTAAGGAATTAACTCATATTATAAGAACAGCTACTATAACTTTATAATCAATTTACACAATTCAGATTTTAAAATTACTCAATTTAATCACAGTATTAAAACATATTTACTGATTTACTATTTCAGAAAACTCTATTTTAATTTAAACACTTAAGCTGGATCAGTAGTTATTTATTAAATTTTAACTAATAATTGTTGGAATTTTAACCTGAATAAGAGATTTCCAATATGTTCTAAAGATAGTGTTTTATTTTTGGCGCAGTTGCTAATTAACTTATTTCAAGTTTTTAGTCTTTTTTTTAGTACTAGATGGTCCCAACCCGAGGGGAAGTTTTTAGTCTTTAAAGTAGGAGGTTCCAATTCATTTTATTTTATTTAACTGAGACAAGCTGACCAGGGGACAGGCATTACTGAGTATGTTTGGAAAACGAAGATAGATAAAATTGGGCACCTCATGGTACTCAGGTTTCCCCTGTTGCCAGCGGGACTGCCAGGTATGAGGGGTCAGTGCTCTACTCTGAGGGGGTCTCCCCTGCTATGGAGAATGTGTGAAGGAAAGGGTCTGTGTGGAGGAACCAGAGTGGGAACCACGATTCTATGAGCGCCTGTTGCCTTGGCCTCATATATCCATAGAGCCAGGCTTGGAAGTGCTCCAGTAAGTGGACGTGGAACCTGTTGATAACCTCATGGATGGTTGGGACCATGCCCCTAAACGCATCTAAGGCAATGGTGTGGATTGTCCACATTGCAATGGTATCATTAGGGAGCGTAGGGTAGATGGGATTGGTGATTCAATCTGGAGCATGAGGAGGCTTTTTGATATAGAAAATTCCTGCTTGTTTTGGATCTTAAGCAGGCGCGCGACTTCCTGCCTTATGGCTTTGGTTGGGGGGCATGTTTCTAGGCGATGATGTAGGGAGCCCTCCCCTCCACATACTGCGCAGATTGTGTGGTGGGAATTGGAGTGGTCCGCCATCCTATAGGTCCTTCTCAGACAGCGCCAGGCGTTGGATCTTACCCTTAGCTGTAGGAGTGGGTGGTGCGTCATTCTCCACACTGTCTTCTGTGTGGTTAAATCGACGGTGATGTCCAAAGCATCATGGTATTCGACTTAGCAATGGTTGGGGTCATAGCAAGCATGTCTCTCTGGGGGTGGATTTCTGGATTTCTTAATTTAAAGTGGGAGCTGGGTCATCCCCTTCCCTGCACAGTACCAGTGTTCTCTACGTCCATCCCATGCAGCGGATGGTTTGGAAAATATGTTTGAAGTGAGGGGGGGTTCCATGTGGGCTCGTTGTGGTAGGGTGTTTAGCAAGGTATGATAGTAGTTTGGGTAGGCTATGTGGGTTGGTTAATTTGAACGCCTGTGCGAAGTTAATTCTCGCTGCCTTGGACCAGTGTTGTTGCGGGAGGTCTGGGGCAAGGACTTCCTTTACTCAGGTACCCAGGATGTGGTTGGCGTGGCTCTCAAAATCTATTAGTCCCATGCCTCCGCTTGAGCGTGGGCCAAAGAGTGTTTCCATCTGTATGGGAGGATGGGATCCAGGCCACAGCCAGCCCTGGATGAGCGCGTGGATTGATGCTATAAAGGTGGGTGAGAATGCAATTGCGTGAACAGGGTACTATAATATTGGGAGGATGAGTGAGTTAGCAACTGCTACTCGCCCCATTAGTCCTGGGGATCTTCCCTTGAGGGAGGCGACGCGTTTAGATACCCGCTGTAGTAGGTTGCTTTCCATTTGTCTCATTGGCATATCCCCCTGTTTCCAGCCATATCCCAAGGTGGCGGACAAAAGTGGTGGTGGGAGGTGATGTAAAGAGTAAGATGAGTGGGTTTTTCCTTCATATGGGGGTATGAGGTTCTGGTTTTATAGCCCAGCTGTTAGTGTACTCGCCTAAGAGAATAATTTCTGTTTTTCTTTTGTTGAGCGATGTGTTGCTCACTATGGAGTATTCCTCTAGGGTGCATTCCATCTGTTGGGCATCATTGTTGTTAGCTATGCCTGCCATGCAGTCATCCGCAAAGGCCAGTATCTTGACTGTTGGCCGGCCTTGTGCAGTTATGCCCATGAGGCGTGAGTCAGTTACGCGGAGGAGTGGATCAAAACTGAAATTATACAGTAGTGGGCTGAGGGGGTCCCCTTGTTTGAGCCCTCTGTGTGGTGTGATCTTGTTAGTTAGGAAGCCAGGGCCGCATACAGCCATGGTTGCAGATTTTGTGAGAAGCATTGCCCAGTTTATGAATCTGGGTGGGAGTTTGAAAGCGTGTAGGCATTCCTTTAGGTATGACCAGCTAACGCGGTCATATGCCTTTTCCTGGTCTAAGAAGACTAGGGCTCCAGTTGCATTGGACTGACATATGTTTGCAACAGGGTGTATATTGTTCCAGATTGAGCGCCCTGGTATAAACCCAAACTGGTTGGGTGATAGGACGTCAGAGGCAATTGCGCCTAATCTGGCTGCTAAAATTTTTGTTAGAATTTTTGTGTCAGTACAAGATGGTGCAATTGGATGCCAGTTGGCCAGGTCCAATCTGTCACCCTTTTTATATAAAGTTATGACATATGAATCATGGCCACCAGGTAAGAGGCGTGTCTCCAGCAAGCACTGGTTCATAGACGCCAATAGGAGGGGGCAATTTGTTGATTATAATTTTTTGTAAAATTCGTAGGGTATTCCATCAGGCCCTGGGCATTTCCTGCGTGGTGCACCGCGGATTGTATCTCAAAGATCCTCCCATCTAATTAGATTTAGAATATTGTAGTTTGGCGGTGTACTTTGTATTCTGGCAGTTTGTATAAATTTTGTGATTTTTTGTGGTTCTGTCAGCATATCGCGGTATAATTCAATTTGATAGCGGTGTACTTCCACCTTGACCTCCTCAGGGTCAGTCGCCACAGTGTCGTCAGTTTTGTGGACCTGTGTGCACGTGGGCTGGTTGCCACGGGAGTGGAATTGGTGGAAGAAATTTTTGAACATGTTTCTCCTTCCTTTATGATCTTACCTTTGTTCGATACTTTGATTCTGTGTTGGTGCTCAAAAATGAGGGTGTTTAGTTAGGCGGATATTTCCGCCCATTTGCGTCCCCAGTTGGGGCTATAATCAAGTCTCAGAGTGTTATGCTCAAGGTGGTCCAGTTCCGCCAAGGTACGCCAGATTGTGGCGGTATTGCCAGTGTACTTATGTGATGCGATATGTCAGGTTTTGTTATTTAGTTCCTTTTTGAAATTTGCCCATGTTGCCATGGAATCTGAAGTAAATGTGGCTGTGAATTCTTAGTTTATGGCCTCATGTTCAACCCATTCAGTTATTTTGGGTAATTTTATGTTTTCTGGGTGTAACTTTCTCCAGGGCAACACCTGTGCGTGGGTTCATGTTGGCAATAACTGCACTGAAACAAGTCGGTGGTCAGAAAAGTTGACTTTTTTTGTTGTAGATTTGGAAATTCTTAATTGTTGGGATTGCAAACAAGGATGTGATCAATGCAGCTCATTGATATGAGCATTCCATCGTGTATGTTGGGCCATGTCATGTGGGGAAGGTGTGGTGATCTGGGGGGAGGGCATCCTGTAGGCTAAGGGATGCCTTCATTGTGCGGAATTTGATGTGTCCCAGTAGTTATCCTCTGGGGTTCAGCAATCAGTCCATGTCAGGGTTATCCCAGCAGTTAAAGTCACCCAACAGGATAGTATCTGGTGGGAGGGTGAGTGTTGGAATGGTTTTGAGAAATTGTTTTTTCTTGGATGTGGTGCACGGTGCATAGATGCATGCTATTGAGATTGTTTCCTCTTGGCATGTGATAGTTGCTACCAGGACGCAGCTGTGAAGGAATGATGAGGAGTTTGTAATTTTTAATTTTTTGTTATTTCAGATGATCATCCCACAGTGAGACATCCATACTGATTGTGATGGTGAGACCCTGGCTGACCAGGATCCTTCTTCCCCTTGTAGACAGTGGGTTTCGTGGATGGCCAAGATGTCTACAAGGGGTTTTCACAGGAAGTCCAGCTTTTTGGCTTAAACGTTTGAGCCCTGGCTCCCACAATGTTTAGCATCCCTATTGACACTGAGGTGCCCGCGGCGCCTCAGGAGCAGTTGGGAGGGCCCTCTGGCTCTAACCCACCGCAGCTCATTTTGGCCATGCTCCACATCTGTACTCCAATTCTCTCAGTGACAATGTCAGTTCCCATGATATGACTCGATTTTTTGCGGGAATTGTGGTTCTTGGAATTTGCATTATCTTTTCCCGCATGTATCTCATGATGATTCAATGCGGGGTGCTGATTGGGTTCTGTAATTTCAGGGTTCAAATTTGGAGAATTGTGCGCCACATTTTTGCCCATATTGCGGTTGAATTGTTCCTCAAAGTGTGCATGATTGATGTCACTTGGTGACTCAGTCAAGTTTATGTGAAAATTTTAACCTGGGCATTTTGTTCTAATTGGTTGGCTCGGTGAATATCCAAAATATCCTCTTTAATTTGTATGTGGTTGATGGATGATTCCGCATGTGCTGCCACCTCAGCCGCTGCCCACTTGTGGGCTTTTTGTGCTGCTTTGCGTTGTTTATGTGTAACTGGGTCCACAATGGAGTAAAGTTCATCTTCACCCCATCAGAATGGGTGGTGACCATTGGTCATTCTGGCAAAGTTTTCATTACTTTTGTCTATGGCTTCCTCACAGTAGTCTGCTTCCATTAAGCCTTCCTTCATGGGGCATGCGTGTTCCTTGTGTCCCAATGAACCGCAGTGGTTGCATAAAGGTGGTACACATTCTGGTGTAACTCAGAATGCGGATGACTGTCCCTCATCCACAAAGTGAAACTCTGCTTTGCGGAGGGATTCTTGGTAAGTCATCTTCCACTTCAGGGAATGGGTTGATCATGGTGATAGCTTTGCCTGTGCACAGGGTTGGCATCAGGCGAAATCGTTGTAATTTGAGTTGCATAATTTCTCTATAGGCTATGAGCCCTTTGAGGAGCTCCTCTTGATTACCTTACAAGGAAGGTTTGTATGGAGTGAGTCAAATGTGATGAACAAAGTTTTCGCTTTGTTCCATCTGGTGCACATGGTGCGCACTTTTTTTGCCCTCGGAAAGGGCAATTTTGATGCAGACTTTTGCTGCGGCCTCTGCTTTTTTGGCTGTTTCTAAACCAAAATCAATCCAGCCATAGCCCATGTTTTTGGTGGTGACATATACCGCGTGGGGGAAAAGGGAGGGCTGTGCCTTGCATGTTTTCTCCCACAGGGTTTGGGACTCATCCCCAAGGAAGAGTCAGAACCTGTGCTCCACCTTTAAAAGGGGTTAAAACATTGGATATACATGTATCTTTCTTGTTTTATAGTAAACACCATAAACCTGGATGGTGTCTGAGTTTGTGGTTTCTTGGCGGCTTGGGTTCCTGGTCCCCCTCCGGGGCGTTTCTTGCCCTTGGGTGCACCGTTTTGCACACCTCTTGATGTGACACTCACCCAGGTTTTATTAGATTTATTTTTAAAATTGCCCATCTCTCCTATGTGATTATAAAAAATTGCTGTTCAAACCAAATTTTAGTAACTAAAGTGATTGTTATGGGAAAGAAATGCTAGGAGTTTCCAATTCAGTTCTTATTGAAATCAATTAAGATAACCTTAGGTACTTCTTAAATTTTAGACTTCCTTGAAGTATAAGGTAAATTGCCAATAAATATCAAACCATCTTAAAGAAAGTCCCAAGTTCTTAGTATGTTGGACATTCTCCTTCTTGACTTAAGAAAAAGAATGTTGGAGGTCTTAGTGCTCCTAAATCTGCCACCATGATTGGCCCATCACCTGCCCAATCTTCAAATAATATTGTGGATATCAACAATATGAGTACCCACAGTGAAAAGACCTTAGCGGATTCTCGGTGGAATCCTAACTATCAGAAAAGTAACGGTTTATCACAAAAATTGGCTTAAAAAGGTAATAACTAATAATAGGACTACTCTGACTTCTCAGCCAAATTTAAGGGAGTTCAATATCGCACAGATCTAAACCTCTGCGAGGTGAGAAGATTTTACCCATTAATGATTGGGTGCAAATTAACAAATTATTACCACTCAGATCTGAACCCTCCTGAGGCGAGAAGATTTTACCCATTGATGATTGGGTGCAAATTAATTAATTATTACCATTTGAGTCTAACCACTGTCGTGGTGCAAAGATTTTACTTGATGATGATAGGGTGCGAATTAACCAATCATTACCATACAAGTCTGACCACCACCAAGGTGTGAAGATTTTACTCAATGATGATAGGGTGCAAATTAACCAATCATTACCACCTGAGTCTGACCACTGCTGAGGTGAGAAGATTTTACTCGCTGGTGATTGGATACAATTTATCAAATCATTACCACATGGGTCAGTTTTGCCTCAAAAGTTTTATCTTCGATCTGATAGGCTGAAAACCTATATTTCCTAATTTAGATGACACAGCTTTATATTCTTTTTCCTCAAATACCAATGGTCTCAAAATTTGAACTAGTTTAAATAGAAAATACTAGTATAAAAAAAGGACCTTTCTTGGCTTTGCCTTGCCTAAAACAATAAAAAACATAAAAACTTTAATAGAAACGTTATTTTATAATTTTATTAAAAAGTAAGATTATCACTCTGAGAAATATTTGTGGCATCCATCGGTGGATCCCACAAACTGGTGCTCACTACATGGGTTGAATCCCCTGAATACTTCGATAAAGTATCAAGGCAATGGAGGCTGTCAACGTGAGCAGCTCTCCTGAATTACAATTAGTTGCTCTTGAGAAGCAACTAGCCAGCTCTTTCTCCCATCTCAAAAAGTTAGAGCAACAGCCATTCAAATTACCCATAAAGGATAGATACATCCTGGTGAAGGGAGCATTGCTTCCTTTTTGTACGTTTATGAAGCTGCAATGGATGGCGCCACTGACAAACAGAAAGTTCAGTACATTCTTCCCTGTTTAAGCTGCAAAGCCCAAGAGCTGATCGTTCCTCACCTGGATCCTCAGCACATCTGACCAGATGTTAAGAAGACCCTCTTGGCTTAATTTGGATCTGAGCAGAGCTTATACAGGGAAAAACAGGCTTTCATGCGCCTTACCATGTATGAGGGTGAAACCCTCTTTAGTTTTGCTGAGTGGTACTATCTCACTGCTCAAAGGCTGGCTACATCCAACCTGCTTACCCTGGATGACGCTATCGCTGCCATATTAACAGGGTTAGCTTCACAGCCCTCTCTCGCCAGGCATATCATATCAGTGAAACGCCACTTCACAGCTATCCGTGATATAAAAGAGGCTTTGTTAGATGTCGCTAATATTCCTTTGGGTGAGCTGTGGCCTATTGAATCGTTGGAAGTGAGGCCACCTGTGCCTATTCTCCCCACAAAACCTGCTTTGGTGCGACTTAAAAGGGAACATTCCTCATTCATGTAAAGCGGAGATCCCTACTGTGGTTTCCACTTCAGCTCAGTTGATAGGTGCGCGCCTTAAGGGTTTATCCTCCAGAACTACTGGGGTTGAAAAAATGCTGGTTAAAGCAAAGCTATTTACCCCTCCTCTCGTGACTGTCTCCCCCATAATAATTACGACCTTACCCATGGTTGAGAATACCCCTGAGGCTGACTCTGAGGGGGGTTACAATAACGTTGGGTACTACTTGTTGGGAGCTCCTGCGGAAGTGGAGGTCCCTGATCACCTAAACGCTGGAGAAGTAGATGAAGCCTCCATACCTGAGGATACTTACTTCCGCCAAGTTCTAGGGGAGCCAATCATTATCAATACTGCCAGCGACGCAGATGAGGTGTTGTATCGCCTTATTCGCCCTATCCAGCATGGCCATACCATGCAGTTCATCCAGGAAAATTACCCTGAGACCGCGTGCATTTTAACCTCCATTTTCATTTTAAAGAGGTCTTAGCGCTATCATTTACTTCTGGGGGGATACTTATGAAGGTCGAAGTGGTTATCCAAAGAGTTTGGGTGATGGCCATCTTAGATACAGGCTCCCCGGTGAACATAATCTCCTCCAAGTTGATAAAAAAAATCCAACTTGCACCTGAATTGGAGTACAACCAAGACTTTGGAACCGCTGGTCCTAACAACACCTGCGCATTGGGTGCTTACTCGTCCCTTCCCATTTGTATTGGGAAGCTAATTCTATCAGCCCCTGCAGTGGCTTTTGATAATAACGATTATGAGATGCTTATAGGTACTCAGTTTATGATCGAGTATGAAGGCATCATCAACATGAAGCAAGGGACCTTATCTTTAATGAACTACGAAGTTCCATTAATTTTATCCAATGAAGAACTCATCAAGAATGACTATACCTGCCAAGTTGAATACCCCTCTTCCGCTTTGCCTTTACATTATGTCACCTCCAGGCGCAACACTAAGAAACTGCACAATTCAGTGGAGGCTAGCGATGGTATTCCAAATTTTGTGGCAGATGAAGTGGTGATTAAGCCAGGTGAACAACGAGTGGTTGACACAAAGTCACATCCCAAAACCCCTTTGATCTCTTAAGTGAGGTCAACTTCAAAGGAAAAGTTCAGGTTCCCAAAGTACAGCCTAAAAAAGAGAAGTCTACCTCTTAGCCCGCGGAGGAAGCCATTTCTCATCCCAAGGCTCAAGAGAATCGCTCTTCCAAGGATGTTACCCCTCGTGAACCTTGGTCTAAACCTTCGCACACCAAGGAAAGAAGAATTATATGCTGATAAAGTCTAGTCAAGCAAAAACAGTGACTAAAAAAGGCCAAGCTATTAATGAGCTCCGAGCTCCTCTACCTTCTTACCAAGTGTCAGATAGGGTTTTATATTACCACAATCACATAAATCCCTGAAGTGGCAAACTTGGATCAAACTGGGAGGGGCCATTTACCATCATGCATAAGATAGATAATGAGTATTGCATAAAGTCTTTAGCTACAAGAATTGTTATAATCTGGGTACATGGCCGCTTTTTACGACCCTACACCCCTCCCAACATTCTTGAGGGGGGAAATGTAGGACATTCTCCTTCTCAACTTAAGAAAAGAATGTTGGGGGTCTTAATGCTCCCAAATCTGCCACCATGATTGGCCCATCACCTGCCCAATCTTCAAATAATATTGTGGATATCAACAATATGAGTACCCACAGCAAAAAGACCTTAGCGGATTCTTGGTATAATCCTAACTATCAGAAAAAATATGGTTTATCACAAAAAGTGGCTTAAAAGGTAATAACTTATGGTAGGATTACTCTGACTTCTCAGCCAAATTTGAGGAGTTCAATATCGCATAGATCTGAACATCCCCAAGGTGAGAAGATTTTACCCATCAATGACTGGGTGCAATTTAACAAATCATTACCACTCAGATCTGAACCCTCCTGAGGTGAGAAGATTTTACTTGTCAATGATTGGGTGTGAATTAACCAATCATTACCATACAAGTCTGACCACTGCCAAGGTGAGAAGATTTTACTCGCTGGTGATTGGATACAATTCATCAAAATGTTACCACATGGGTCAGTTTTGCCTCAAAAATTTTATCTTTAATCTGATAGGCCAAAAACCTATATTTCATAAATTAGATGACTCAGCTTTATATTCTTTTGCCTCAAATACCAATGGTCTCAAAATTTGAACTAGTTTAAATAGAAAATACTAGTATAAAAAAAGGACCTTTCTTGGCTTTGCCCTGCCTAAAACAATAAAAAACATAAAAACTTTAATAGAAACGTTATTTTATACTTTTATTAAAAAGTAAGATTCTCACTCTAAGAAAATATTTGTGGCATCCATCAGTGGATCTTACATAGTATAACAAATTCTATGATTCTTTGATATATATCATCCTTTTTGGCAATTGACGCCAATAATAATATATATGTGGGCATTTAATTGCCATTTTGTCACCTATATATCCCCTGATTTCCCTTAATAAACAACCTTAGTTTTTCATACTACATTCTAATAGTCTTAATTTATTGTAGATAACCGTTGCATAATTGATTTTAAAACGAGGTATTACGTTTATCTACCAGAACCATTTTTTGACTAAAATCACGCTTACTGTCATTGAACATTTTCCCTCATATAATATATCTAAACCCAGCAACCAGTGCAGCCATCACTTAAAGCAAATGGTGCTCACTACATGGTTTTCTGTTCTCTTTTAATGCGACAAATAGTTCACACAATAGAGGATGATCCAAATAAGGTGGGAAACAATTTCTACTAAGAGACGTGGGTGCATATGGAAATTTTTTAATGTAATATACATCATGACAATGTAAAACTTAAAGGAAAAAATGTATATGAGCTTTTTTAACTATCTAAAGTGTCAGAAGAAACATGCGTTGAAAGCTTTGTGCTTAAAATATGGAAGGAATATCTGAAAAAATTTAAAAAAAGTGTCAGAACAATAATTTTAATTGGAAAAATACTAAAAAACAACTCCCTTATAGTTGATGATTTCAGACCAGCGCCAAACTGCGTGATTTACAAGAAATAATCTTCCAATATTTCTAAGAGATTTTAGTTATAACTATGGTGGGATGTGGTGATTATATAAAGCCTTTATGGTAACTAATTGTTTAGATATGGAGATCCAAAACTTTGTCCTAATAAGCTTAACAACAAATGAGTGGACTTATGGTGAGGCATAGAACGCCATCATGATCAAATTTGGCTTCCCCAAGCGCCTTGCAAACCACAAACGGAAATCATGGGCATTCAGTTTGTGGAGGATGAAACCATATATCTCATCACTGATAGGTTCCAATAATAAGGTAAGATTGATACTGGGGCGGGAAACTATATATTTAGATGCAGAAATTATAATGAATTTGTTATTCCATCCCTATATAAAAAATGGGCCATGACAGCCACCATAAATTTTAATGAAATGACTTCTCATATAGTTAAAATTATACATATCTGTGAAACACTTTTGATACACTCAATTCAATATCTGAACATGTAAATTAATAGAATTTTCTTAGCCAAAAAGTAATTGCACCTGTCATTAATGTTGCTAGGACAGTCACATTATAATGTTCTATAGGACAAAAAAAATAAAGAGGCAACGCCAACCTGGTTACCCCTAAGGCCAAGTCTAATCAATTTATTTATAAGGTAAAAGAACAAGCTGAATAGACAAGGAAAAGCATTTTTCGCCTGCTCTCAGAATCAACGGTTTTGATCAAGGCAGTTGAGCCCATAGTTAGAGAAGTGACATGGACCTATATGAGGCATCTTAAGGATAGGCAGATGAACATGGAGCAGTCCAACTCACATTGGAATTGACAATAATTAATTTCAATGTTTACTATTATGGAAAAGATACTTGATGCCTCTAACAACTTTTAAGAAGATGTTGATTTGACCAACAGTGCTATTTTAAAAGAAAAAGTATCTAACAGAATTCCGATTGTCCCTATGAAGATATTTTGTTCAATTAAGTAAAAATTTGAGCCATCATTGACAGTGAAAAACCTTTGATCAAGCCCATGTGAGAATGGGTTATGGGCTTTATAATTTTCAAATCCACGTCCAGAAGTTATGACCAAGTCACTCCTCCACATGATGCAGATGCACATGCACTACTTGAATCTCACATGGGTCATCAAATGGACTTGGATCCAATGAAAATCAGAACTTATTTCATTGTGATCCCTATGGGAATTGCTGGTGACCAATCTAAAGCTGCTTACTAAGTGAAAAATCCCTATTACTGGTGGCTATGCAATTGGGCAGTTCTGCTAGGTGGCTGGTAATTTACAATTATGGTGTGGGATCTTGACTATACTTGACAGGATATAAAAATCCAAATTTCTGCATTGAACCCAGCAATGATGTGGTAGGAGTGGAATCAAATGGGAAACAAATTTGCCAACAAGGCTTTAAACCTTTTATAAATGAACTGATCAAAGTCAGAAGAACACCCCCAGAGACTAAGTCAAAATTTACTAACAAGGTCTCAAATACTTAATGAATAGGAAGAAGAGTGACACTCTACCAACTGCAAGTTTTTGGATTTGGTATAGGCCTTAATTCCAGATTAGTTTCTAGCTAGCTTATAATAACATTGCCTATTCTTCACCAGGACATCAAGATAGTAAACATTGCAGCAAGGTTCTTCCTTTTTAAGGACTGCTAGTGTGCATCAAAACAAGGCAGACATCAACCACCAATACTTTAAATGCGCCTATTTATATGATATTGGTTTACAATGAGGCACCTATCTTTCAAACAATTGTAAATGTATTTACGTCCCTCAAAAGACCTGTTTTATTGCAAAACCTCTGTAAAATCAACCAAACCAGCTTCAAGCTTTCCGCTGCCAGCTCTGTATATGGGTTGTACACTTGGATATTATGGCCAAGACATTAAGCCACAAGCGCCCCCACTACAAAGGTCTGGTTCTAAAAACAGATCAGGTTTTTTTCCAATCAGCTTGAATTGATCACAAAGTTCTTGAGCCTTAACCTGGGGTGCTTTAAAGCCTCACGCCTGCTTTCCCCCCATATAAATTGTCTAGCGCATTTAGCAACCTTAGGACTTGAGCTCCAATGGTGTGTAAGCCCACTGACTCTAGAAATATGGCTATCAATGGCAATTGCCAATCAGGAATGACAAATAATGCTAACATGTCAGAGGCATCTGATCCTGGCCTTTTTAATTCTGGAAAAATCTCTACTTTCCATCATTACCTTTACCTGATGTCTTAAATTTTATTTTTATTATTTAAATATGGATTGGAGTTATTATAAAAATCATTGAGAGTGAAATTAAATAACGTTGTCTCTATCAAGTTGGTAAAAAAATAAAAACTCACAACTGATCAGGAAAATATTAACGTTTACAGAACTACAGGCCTACAAACCACTACTTTCAAGGGAGCATTGTCAAAAAAGGCCAAAATTGAGTAAATTCAGATAAAAATCAGACTCATCTCAAAATCCAACAAACTTAAGATACCACTCAATGAAACTCTGGATAGGGCCATTGTCCTAAAGAAATGAAAGGGCCAAAGCGGTGCAGAAACCTGATGGAAAAATAGCACTGTGTTTCCCATCCTCAATAAAAGCCTTAGCCTTCCCATGAGACATAAGGAAAATTTTATATAATCATGAGTGGCAATACTTACACCAAGACCACGCCCTCATTAACACTATTGGTTCCCAACATAATAGGGGATCTGCCATGCTTCTTTTTTTGCAAATAAGCTAAACAAAGGGAGTATCATAATAAAAAAATCATTAATACATCCCCTAAGTTATCAGCCTAGGAAGCTATATCAGAAGGTAAGGAAGCTTTGGGAAAACTTTTGTCTGGCGCCCATTCTAGCTGGACAACCATGGAAGACAACTTTGGGATAGGAGCATCAGCAACATGTGGCATAAGGAGGCAAAGTTATAAGGTTTTTTTGTTTATAAGGCCAGTGGTGTCCATTGAATCAACGTATTGAGTAAGTTTATGCTCAGCGAAAGTGATGAGAGAAGGCACACAAATGAATTTCTTAAAACTCTGGAAGTTTTGGGGATAGTTGAGGTCAAAAAGAGAAGTTTTTGACATATCAATGCAAACGAAGCTCATACCAAAAGAGAGCTCCTCAATTTTTTATTTTGCATCTTCATCAAACTCATGAAGAAAATTGAGATAGGAATACCCTCCACAAGGGGTTCCATCTCCCAATGAATTTTCTGGTGGAGTAGGGTGTTGGCAGGGGCAACTGCGGCCTCAAATGCCATGTTATCTAAATTTTTATAAATAACAAAACTGGGGTTTGCACGTAAATGGTGAGAGTGCAAATCAGGAGGATTAATAAATAATTCTCCAAAGCAAAATATGGCATAGCATTAAACGGCCAGTCTCTATCATCAAGCCAGCCAACATATTTGAATGAATTAAGCTTGGTCAACGCTGGGCCAGCCACCAGAATTGGTGCGATGGCATGAGCTGTTTAATTGTGGACAGTT
This sequence comes from Massospora cicadina, assembly GCA_022478985.1. Classification (NCBI taxonomy): domain Eukaryota; kingdom Fungi; phylum Entomophthoromycota; class Entomophthoromycetes; order Entomophthorales; family Entomophthoraceae; genus Massospora; species Massospora cicadina. Next base: position 12,963 of record JAKSZP010000720.1, on the reverse strand, counting down.
GACCATGGCAGCATAATCAAAAATGTCTCAGCCACCAACTCATGATTCTGTGATCATGTTAAATTGATGAAATTTTAATTTTTTTATTTTTTATAGCTTCATCTTGGAAGTGGCGCCAGAATTTTCTCATGTTGGGAGTGCGAGGATCAAGTTCCACTTAAGAAATTAAGGCAATTTGTCCGCCAACCCTACTCCAGAGGGAGGAGTTGCAGAAGCGGCAGAGGCGGAAATTGTAGGGCACTTGCACTCTGAGTGGTCAAGCTCAAAGCACAAAGGGAAAATAGCGCAGCCATTTTTGACATGCACTTATAAAGGGTGATCAGGGGTGGATCTGATCATGGTATGGATGGGGGAACTACAAGGTAGGAATACAATGAAATGGGCAGATTGTTACAAAGGCATGAGGCCCTGCTGGATGATCCGCCCTACTTGGAACCATGAACAGCAACATGGGGTCTGCGCCATAAATGAAAAACCCCTCCATGAGCTCCTGGTAGAGGCGTTTGGGGGAGAGATGGTAGGCAACCCAGAAATTGTACCACCAAAGTGGCCTCATTTGGGTCTGGGTTCAAACGGTGGGGAGAGGATTTTTTTTAAAATACAAATAGCAGCTTTGGCTGCTGCCACTGCATCAGCTTCATAGCAGAAGCTGGGATGAAAATACCCCTTAAAGAAACAAAAATTGATAAATCTGGTGGGTTAACACACCGCTGTGGCCATCTTGCTTATGGTTGCACTTGAAGATGGGAAGAGATTCCCATATTTGAGCCAGAGGCTGGAATGAAAATTGCTCCATAGAGATCAAAGTGCTCTGGAGCACCGCCTGGGAGCTTTTAAGGGTGGTGGACCAAGTCCTGAGTGGGGACATAATGCCTGGTTACATTAAGAGGGCTAGTAGAGCCAGCCCAGGTGCGCTTCAGCAGTGGCCAACATATGCCAGATGGTGAAACCACCACCCCAAGCTGGGGCAGTAGGCGTCAATGGCATCATCATTGGTAATCTCTGTCTTGATCAAGCGACTATTTTTGTGTTTTTAAATATTTAAATTTGGTTTGGATTTCAAACTTAAAAGCAATAGATAAATAAACCTCGCCCTCTTGAAAACTATAAATTGTGAATCATAAGATAAAATTAAGTACATTGTTAACTACACTGTCACGCTTTTAATTACTGCTGAAAATGCATAGACCTAGAGAATTTATACCATTAAGACAAGCTCTGGAGTTAATCTGAAACATGATATTTTAGCCTTTTAAGCAACTGGCAATAAAATTGGATTTTCTAAAAAGAATAAAGTGCTTTATTTACAATTAGGACCATTAATTATCATAGCAGGCAATAGTATAACCAAAATAGATTTATGTGATACTAATTGACACCAACATTATGTGATTTAATTGGTTTAGTGTATTTTAGAAAAGGTTTCAAACTTCTAGAGCAAACTTTGAGCTTTATTACAACCAAAAAGGTGACCCATTTTAAAATAGAAGAAACAATTATATTATTTTAGTATATGCGAATGGAAACATACAATTAAGTTATTTTTAAGACTGGCCAACATCCCAAATTATGCCCAATAATATTAAAAGAGTTTTAGAGGATTCCCTTATGGGCGCAAAGGCCAATGATTTTATTTTAATAGAACAGCTTATTGTAGAAACTGGTCTTACATTGGAAATTCCAGGTTATCTATATGCTGATGTCCATGAAAAATGGTATAAAGCCAGAACTGAACAATATGTTACAACTGGGATCTTAGTCCCTGGTCATGATGAAATTCAGTACTGGTTGTCACCCTATTGGATAGGCCAAAACAAATAAAAAGAATAGTAGTGGCATATGCTTAAATTATTCCTACTAAGAAACTTTTATTCTTCCATAATTTTTCCCAGCTGAATTATATGAGATTACCAGAAAATTTAAATATAAGTCAATATTTGTCATGCCTGATTGGGAAAACAATGGTATCTCAGATGATCAGAGAGATCAAGTCCTTGAATCATTTAAAAAATAAATTGAGGTGTTTTCACTAGACAATTAAGATTTTAAAATGCACCAGAGGTATGGTTTTATAAAGTTGAAATCAGTTATCAAATAAATTAAATTCAGCCATTTAATTTCTCACAGGAAAATGAGGATATAGTTGCCAATAAAGTTACCAAACTATTCCAACATGGGTTTATTGGTCTCATTTTCATTCCCTTGGGCAAGTCCAATCTTGAATGTAAAAAATAATGAAACCAACTAAGTCTTTATAGATTACCATCAGATGAATAAATGAACGGAAAAGACTCATACCTGTTACTAAACATAGATAATGCTCTTTATCTCCTAGGAGGTTCCAATTCTTTTCAGCAATGGGTCATATATCCTGCTACTTGAAAACTGTTTTACCTAATGATAATAAAGAACAAGATTAAAATCAGAACGCTTTATTAAGTGTCATTAAATAGATTTCAATTGATTATTTATTGTACTTGGAGATACATATTTGTGCCAAGTTTTAAAGTTCTAGTTATTCTGGAAGGTAGTTAAAAGCTATTTTGCAAGATTCCTCTTTTCAAAGACAGACAACACAGCGTGTTGAGAAAAGCGTTCTTAAAAATGTGCAAACATTATGAGCTGAGGAACATACCAACTGATGCAAATGCCTCAAGGTCTTTATAATGCACCATCTACATTCCAACTGACGATGGATGCAGTTTTAGGTGATCTAAAATTGTCATGTGTTCTCATCTACCTAGGTAATACCAATGTTTAAAGTCACTTTTCCAGATCACCTGTACCTTTGAAAGAAGTTTTCAGGTAAATTATCAGCAGTAAACTTTTTACAAAAAACTTAAAATTTCACTTCTTTAACCCTTTGCGGTCAGAGCTGCACAAAAAGTAAGTGTCACTGGGATAAGAGGTATTGGAGAGCGCAGTAAATAAAATATACACTGAATTGGGCAGCTATATGTTGACATGCATCTGCAATGGTAAAAAGGATTGAGTGGCTATTTGACGGCATTTGACTGCAAAGGGTTAAAAAAGAGAATGAATACTTAGATTTTATCATAGATGATGATGGACTACGCCCTCAAAAACCTAAGGTGGAAACAATCTGGCCATGTAAGAACCTAAAAATGTTTGAGATGTCAAGTATTTTTTAAGTGCCCAGCTACTATTTCTATTACATTATGAACTTTGTGTCCAGAAGTGAGCCACTTTTTCAGCTTCTGAGGGATACAAAGAGAGAATTTGAGTGGAACAACGAAGCACAAGACTAATTTGATGCCCTGAGAATGTATCTGAAAATGGAGCCAATATTGCGATATCAATTATCTAACAAATGTTCATCATACAAACAGATGCATCCTTATTGAAAATTTGGTGCCATACTAACTCAGTTAGATGAGATTGGCGATTGAGCACCATGTACCATAGGCGAGCCAAACTCTGAGCAATCAATAGAAATTACACCATGGCAGAGTATGAATGCATTGTAGGAATATATGCCTGTAAGCAGTTCTGAGTATACATTCATAGCGTACATATCAAGGTGGTGATGGACCATGTTTTACTGAAAAGGCTGAACAAAATTAAAAAGAGCCTGAAGGGAGATTGCCCATTAGACTTAAAAATTACAAGCATATGTTTTAAGGTTGTACACTGTTCTGGCATGGTTCATAAAGTTGCAGATGTCCTATCATGTTTGCCAACAGCTCAAGTCCTTCATAGTGAAGCACATGAGTTTATAAAAAACATGATTACCAGTAAAAGTTAAAAAACTCTCATTAACCGCTCAAAGTCACTTTTGAGCGATTTTAAATTTAAGTTTAATTATCCACAGCCATCTGCCCAAACCTATTCTTTGATGTCCTTGGCTCTGCCGCCTGCCACCCCAGTGTGGGGCAGCAGTGCACCCCCACCTAGCGTTTTCCACCCTGCAGGCAAGCGCGTTCAGATGGGTTCAAACAGCCCGCCCACTGCTTCCAACCGTTTTGTCCCCCCACGAGACCTAGCGCTCCACCTGGCGCGCGTCCACCCTTCTCGCCCCCATCCTCTCGCCCTCCCTCGCTCAGCTATTCGCTATTGCCTCAGAGTGGACTATGGGCGTTTGTTCCCATATGCTGATAAGGCAATTATTGACCTAGCCACTACAGCCTTTACGTCAGCTGGCTTTATAGACTTCCGCCCTTTTAAGGGCTACTTTGACGTTGGGTTCCAATCTGAGGAGGATGCTGAAGCGGCAACACAAACTCCTCTAATTTATAAAAAAACCCCATTCCCACAACCCGTACTCGCCTCCCTTCAGACACCATGCTAGTGGTATCCTTTGCAAATCTCCCATCCCACCTTCCACCCCAGGTTTTGTATGACCAGTAGGTCGCGGGGCTCATGGCTTATGGCACTCAGCCCAACCTCATCTTTGCCATTCCATCTGGTGCAGAACGCCTTGCTGCTCCTCGTGCAACAGCCACCATCATACCACACCACCCTACCATAGCCCAACAAATCCCACCCCGCGCTAGTGTGGCTGCAGCGCCTGATCATTTCTTTTGGGCTCAGGTTGATAATGGTAGGCAGATTTGTTCCCTCTGCTTTGGCCTCAACCATGCAAAAAGAGCGTGCCCTAAGGCCAAATCCTCTGATGCAGCTTCTGAGCCCCCTTTGGAGGTTCAGTATGGGGCGCTTTGCTGCCCCCTCCCACCCTCCAATCTCGTTCAGTGGGCCCACATGGAAAATCATCCCCACTCAAAACCTACATCCTCACTCTCCCACCTAAATCTACGCCAGCCAATCAGAGCAATGCTTGGACCAACATTCGCACCCAAGCAGCTGCCCATTCGCCCAATCCTACCCACTCAAATTTAAACACCACTATTTCAGTGAACCAAAATCCATGGGATCTTTTGGCTGAAACTGACGAATAAGGTAATATCCTCATTAGTAAGAATACAGGTCAACCTCTCTGCCATGGCAATTATGGTTGGCCAGAATTTTTCATTCCTGACTTCGATGAAACCCCTACCCCTCGCCATTTTGCTCCTCTGCCCAATACAGCCCCCTTCCAAAGTGACCACCAGCTCGCCTTAGCTGCGGTGGCCTCTCCTCATTGCCCAAAACTACGCACCGCGGTGGCCCATCCAGTGGCTCAGCTCCAGCATGGCCTGCCCACCATCTTCTTCCCCCGACTTCCCTGAATCTCCCTGCAGTGACATCTCAAAAACTATTTGATGATGCTGAAATTGCTGTTATGAATGTCGCAACGCTTGCTTCATTTAACCCCTCAGCCAAAATCACCCGCCACAGTATCTCCCTTTTCACCCAACTTCCTGAAGCCCGCAAAGAAGCTGAAGTTCTCCTCGCAGCCTTTGTTGAAACATTTTCCCATCATTATCTTGATGCAGAAGTGGAAAACTCCTACTACGCTGACCTCAGCCCCCACTATGCAGATGCCCCAATGCCCTGGCTCTCTGCTCTTATCCAGTACTGTAACCAACACCCCTTGATTGAGGCGGGTCTTTCTAAAAACCAACCCCCTGACCCCTCCTCACCCTCTGCCATGGTGGGTTAAGCAGTTTCTGCTTCCCACCTGGTTAGTAGTTTGTTTTGCCTTTTTGAGTGTTGTGATCAGTACTGTCCGTCCCCTGGTCAGCATACCTCAAAAATCAGTAAAATGATTACTAGTAATATTCAGGGCCAACCGCCATAATTTGGCAATCCTTAAACAAGGAAATGGAAATTTATAAGATCTTCAAGGCCAATTGTTAAAAGTTGTTGGGTATAAATCCATAATGTTTTATAAAACTTTTGTATGAACAGATATTATTGATGAAGCTCATAAGTAAGTTGGCATATAGCCTATAAAAAACCCTAGAGCATGTTTGTCAGAGGCATTATTAATAATTGTTTTTTACAATGTACTATTTGCTTGCTGTGAGATCTGTCAGACCCACAAGCCCTATGAGAAAGCAACCACTTTCTAGCTAGTGAAGCCTAGGTTTTCTTGGCACACAATATCCATTGACGCAATAGGTTCTTTGATCATGAGTACTGAACAAAGCTGCTATATTATTGTGGATATCAATCACTTGATTTTTTGAGTTTTAATGCACTTTTGACCAAATTGGACACCAGCAGTACTTCCATGTTATAATGGAGCATTAATCTATTAGCATGGTTGCTCTCAGGCTAATTTAAAATGATCAGAATCAACTAAACTACGCAAGTCACTGAAAACTAATGGGTTATTGGGAATATAAGGAATACTGAAAACGTCTTACCAGACATAAAAAAGGGATGGTCAAAAGAGTAAATGATACTTAAGCCACAACCTTGAAAATTCTTGTAGATGGTAACTTTCCACATTTAAAAACTATTGATAGCAATATTTATCTGTAGTTTAGGTTATCATTTGTTAATGGGTAATTAATTTTTATTTATTTTTGCTCATCAAGCTTATTTGCCCGCAATTTTTATATTTCTCTCTTGGACTGAGTTTTTTAAATGAAGCCCTTACAATATTTGGATGGATTAACAAATTTTTTTGACAGGAATAGGCCTTCCACCCAATGAAAATACTATTAAATAGAAGATTAAGGCCAAAGAGTATTAAGATTTAAAGCGGCATACTCTTGAAAAATTTCAAGCTGAAAATTTGTATAGTTATTATTACACCCATGTCTTTATATGATGGTTAAGTGGACAATCTCTGGGTTTGCACTTTTTAAATAATCAATAATTCAGCATTGTATGCCTATACTATTAAGGACCTCTCCAATGGATTTATTGTGAGCAGGGTACATGTTAAGTTTTATATGCATATAGATAACTATTAAAATGTGAGTAAATTTTTATTATTTTAAACTTGTAATATTATCAAGATGTCTAAAGTTTTATATTTGGCTAGATGCCATCAATTTTATTGGTTATGAATGCTAAAAGTTTATTTTATCAATTCATATTTTAGTTTTTTAAAGATATTATATAGTTTCTTTTCTTTCTTTCTGACGCCTCTTGGAGCATGGGACTATCAAATGACCCTTATGACATATTATCAATGAATAAATTAATAATAGACTGAAATATTTGCTTATAGTACAATAGATGTCTTAAAAAGAGGATAATTCGGTTAAGCCATACTATATGTTGGTATTTTAACTAAATTTGTTTATCAATTTGTTATAAGATATGCTTTATTTTATTCAGGCGCATTTGCTAATTAAATTATCTAGTTTCAATTTTTTTAGAATTCCAAAATAGGAAGCTTCAATTTTAGTTCTTATTGCAATCACATATTTGACTTATTCTTTTGATTAAAGACTTTCCTTAAGTTTTGAGCGCAATAGTTGATAGCTTTTGATATCTTGCAAGAAGTTAAAAAATAGTCGCATAAAAAGTGCTAATAGTCAATGATTTATTTTTATGCACCTTTTGGCTACCAATGCCAATACTAATTATTAGGTAGGTAGTTGATTGCCAGTATCACCTATATAACCCCTAATTCCTCTATAAACTACCTTAGTTTTATGTACCAGCTTTTACTATTAATTTATCTAATTTATTGCAGGCAACAGTTGCCTAAGTAATTCAAAAATAAGTTCTTTTTAAGCTACCTGAACTATTTTAAGCATTTAAAGCTTAATTTTTCAACCATTTAAGCATTTATAATTTATCTAGACCCCCACAAACCTGTTTAGTTGCCGCTTAACAACAATGAGGGAATTTCACTTGAAGTTGCTTGGATATTTAGGGATTAAGACTTCCAGGACAATTATATTGTCAATTTTAAATGTTAACCAATATCTTTTTTTAGTACTAGATGGTCAATGTTAACCAATATTCTTAGCACTTTATTATATTTTAAAACAAATCCTCCAGATTTGATCCTATAACTAATTTAAGTAATCCAACGATGTTTTACAAAACTGGTTTATTTTTATAATTTCCCCAAAACCAAATTTTACGGCTAAAAAATCCATTAGTATCATTCCACTCAACCAACCTCAAATCCTTATTGTCTAGGGAATTTGCACTTAAATTAATTCATTTTTTCAAGACATCCTCCTACTTCTTGAGATAATTCCAAAAGTCAACTTGCCTTATTGACTGCATCTTCTGAAGTAAAATGCACTAACACAAATTTACACAAATACCTTTGAAAAAATTTTATAGTGCCCACTGATCATAAATCTTGCAAAAGTCAACAAATAAGATTCAAGCAGTTAAGAGGGCTTTAACCAACCTTGACGATAAAGTTGTAAGCTCATCTGCTAGTGTGAACCTCCTCCCACAAGAGCCTTTTTAGGTCATCATTAGTAAGAAGAACAAATTTAATGCAAGCTACAGATGAGACTACTAGCAAGACTGCTAATGGATTGCTTTGCCAACCAAAAACAGGGTAACTAATTACTTTCCAAGTGTGGCTAAAAGACTTTAAAGATGCTACAGAACTATCCAACCACACTGTTGCTGTCTAAAGCAGCTGAGAGCAGCTGTTCCAAATACTGGGATATCAACATGGCACAACGGATTACCCTATCAGACATTGTAATCCCCATCAACATGCTTGTGTTTATAGTCTCTATAGCGTCAAGGAGTTGGATGCTGCAGATATGGAGAATCTCCTCATGTCCACCACTACCTACTGAAGCAGGGTATTCAGTTGATCTTTTTACACATCGCAGTGGGTGATAACGCTGGTTGCATATCGCTCTTCAATGCAGATAGTGTTTTGTTTGTCTGACGTGTTGCTTCTTGAGGGTAGCGACATTCTTGCAAAGGGGGCTCTTGACTTACTTAAGGATAACGTTGATTACCTCATGTATTATTGTTTGAAAATCTACTTGGTACTCAAATATGGGATCTTTTTGGGTACTAGGATCACACCAACTATCTCATTTCATTAGTATGTGAGCAAAAATTTGCCTAAGCAACGCATTTTAAGTGATGTCTGGTATCCCATGTTATTATGGCTTTAAAATAACTGCTTGTATGAAACATAACTTCCAATAATTCCAATTTGATGGTTATAATGCAATAGTCTTCAACCCTTAAAATTAAGGCTAAACAACCCTAGTGAAGCAATTCTACCCAATTGAGGCTTGGATTGGGATTTGCCGTGTTTTTCCCAAATATGGGTAAAGCCTTGACTTTGGGCTAAAAATCATTTATTTTAAAAATTTAACACAATTTATATTATCTTTAATACCTTATTAGTATATATTTGGTCGTCCTTAAAGCCTAGAATCTATTAACAATATTCAACTTTAAATCTCCAGGTAATTGTTAAAAATAATGCCAAAATAAAATACAACAGACTACGCTGGAAAATGGATAAATCTCTATTCCTGAACTGAGCATTGATGAGTTGGCTGTTGAAAAACCAATGCTGCATCCTTTTTTTAGTACTAGATGCCAAGGCTGCATCCTGAACCACCTTTTTAAAAAACAGAAGTTCCAAAAATAAATCTACAAATGAGGATGAGCCTACTGAAATGATTTCTAAGCTGTCCTCATTAATTTCCTTCTGTTTAAATAGAATCCCTTCAATCTGTTTTGTCTAGAGGTCATTGACGTATAGGAACAATGAAGATTTCATTTGGACAATCGCTTAAAAAAGGTTTGAATATGCTTAGCTAATATACCTAAGAGGTCTTCACAGTGACGCCTTCCAATCCATAATATAAATATTAATTCTATCTAATTTATTAGGTTTCTCAGTAAATATTTTATATGCTTTCATTTATTAGTAGATATATAATATCTTAATGTTTAAAATTTTTTCTAATCTTGCATTTTTAAAGCCCTGTTTTTTAGATAACCGTGCTTCTAGTAAGTTCCCCTGGCGCTTTCCAAAATAAGAAACAATAATACAAAATTACAAGCCACCTTCAAACATGGACCTTGAGGTTGAAGGTTATTAGTGTCAATATCAACAACTTTCCTAGTTAATAATCATGAGCATCGCGGCGCTTCAAGTTGTAAAACTGCTATACATCATTGGTTTACTTTGTTATTTTATTCTGGACTTGATGGTAAATCTTACAGTATGAGAAGCAAATTTCTTCTAACGCTGGAATGCTGCTTCAAATTTGAGGGCTAGTAAAAAAGGCTGGTCTGTACCCTAGATAACCTATTTTGTTGAAATCTTAATTGAAAAATGAAGTGAGTTGTTGTATGACAACTAATCTAGTTAAGGCTTACTGAAAATGTATTCTGGGATTCAGTGACATAGCATTGAAGATACTGTCCTACAAATGATTTGTTTATTGGTATAACTCAGATTGAGTGTGGTAAACCAATGACCTGCATGAATAAAATTATAAGGTATCACACACTACCTCACAAATCTTGAGGTGAACTAGGGTCTTATGTTACTGATTTCTTCATGTAGCACCCTAACCAGCGTAAGACATTTTTCACAAAATAGAGAAATAATATATCTGGCCAAAGGTGAAATTAAATGAGATGAATATGTATCTTTTTGTGAAGTGATATACTACCACTGTGACAGCGTCCAAGCCCTGAGATATTTGTAGTCCAAAGATGAGGTTGCAAGGAGAGGTAGGATAATAGCCCTACTTCCTGTCTAAGAAAGCTTAGAAGGTCATCTCAACCTATTTTGTACAATTTTGAATGAGTGAATATGTGGCAACATTCTATTCAGGCGGGGACATTATTTGTTTACCTAATTTTAATTAAGATTTCTGTTTTATAAGGTTAGTATACTTACTGAAAACATGGTGGCCCATGGTTGGTGGGTCATGATCCTACATTATTATCTTGATATGTAAATTATATTGGACCCAGAGTTTATTTAGAAGTAGATTTCCTAACCTCATGGATTTACCATCTGGATGAGGGTTTACTAGCTTATAATTTGGACATTAGGTCAAAGCCTTTGAGCTTGGTGGTTAATGGCCAGCATCAAAATTAGAAAAGGGATTTTTGGCGTCTGTGGAGCTAAGGTAGTCTAGCATAGGTTAGTTAGGTCATTAGGCTTATGATTATCTTTGTGGAATTGATGGGTTTGATTGCTGTGCATGTAGATTTAAAAAAGGTGGTCACATGGCCGCAGCTGACTAAAATAAGATTGACCATCCATTCTGAAGTGTTAGTACCCTTTGGAGGGCCCATAATGCAAAGGGGCTCAGAAGACCTAGAGACTTTGGAAAGGGACGTCATAGGGGTTGTTGAGGAGTAGTATAGTTTAAAGGCATACCAAAGGCACCCATAACAATACAGATTCTATAATGAGGACATGGCAGGACTTGTAGAGGAAACCCTCAGGGCAGGAGTCATGGAGCATGTTAAGTCCTCCAGATTTTGAAGTTGGTCTCTGAATAAATTTGGATTAAGATACTGGAAAGACACAAATCAGAGTACTATGACAAATTGGTGAAATATCATTATGGTGAATAAAGGTTTCAGGTGTGTGGCGTGTGCAACGGATAGACAATAATGATTAGGAATGTACACACTTACTTGTAATCATCAGGTGGTAAGTCAATGGATTCATGTATTGAAACACCTGCTTCATGCTTTTGAAGATAATATACAGATGTTAGCGCTATTTGTCAGATTGACTTTAAGGCTGGGCGGCATGGTGTTGAGGGTACCTTCCACAAAAGGTAAGTTAAGGGAAGGATAGAATTTAAAAAGTATTCAAAATAAAAAATAAACAATAAATACTCTAAATAGGGGCCGTTGCCTTTATATGAGGTAGATTAAGAATTGGAAAAGAGCTTAAGCACTTTCTTGGGCCTTGTCCCCTACAGTGAATCCTAGATATTTCCTTGGAAGAGTAGTGTAAGTTGGGGAAAAAGCTTTTGACAATTTGTATTATATAATAGAAATATTGCTCTCATGTTTGAATTAGGAAAATTCCATATTAATTAATCTAAAATTGCGCAGAGCAGTCAAGACTGGTAGACAATGCGTCCATTTTTCAAGAATATGCTCTAACTGATAATTAGTTCGGATAACTTTGAAATGGATTGAATAATATGAGTAGTAAGTTATATTGTAAGTTAACTGTTCAGGTTCAGACTTTGGTGAAAATGTTAAATGTTAAATGTTAAATTTTATAATCTAAAATTTAAATTTTGTTTGAGGTGGGCAAACCTGGGGACAATACCACACCAATTAAGCGGAGATTGAATAAATGGGAAAGGAGGATAAAACCTTAAAAACTACACGCATGTCATATGATAGGCCAGGAACTCCATGGACCGCCTTACTATTTGATATCTCAGTTTAGGACTTTGGTGCGCAACGCCAAAAACATTCATATTTAACCCTAACTAAAGTTCATCTACCAGGGCAAATTTGGAAAGCAGTCCAGAATCTAACTTGGGAGGCAGTTTCAGACTTTGTAAGAATAAACTGTGAATATTTATTGTGTGGAGCTTCAAGAAAGTCAAGTCTAATAAAAGTTGTTCCAACCCCACTCAGATATACTTTTATGGTTCCTTGATAAATTGGATATGTGCAAAAAATCCTTAACTATTTAATAGAAGTATTATAAAATAAAAATATTTTATTGCCTAATTAATAAATTTATTTAAAAATGAGAGGCTTGATAGGTCATTTGTATGCTCATATTATCTAGCAATTACATATTACTTCGTTATCTGTCTTGTCCTAATTAGGTTGGCTTACAAAGAACCATATTTGATAGATATTGGAGTTATTGGTATTTGCTACTATTGTGGAGTGCTAATTTTTGATAAAACATTAGTGAACTGTTAAACATGGAAAAAATTATGGTAGTAACAAATATCTGGTTTATCAGGGATGATCCCAAACATAGTTAATAAGAATTTAGTTGTTTTGGGATTAATTAACAACAATGATAATTTTAATCAAATAGGCTATGTCACCAATCAAAAAGTGGTTAAGTTAGTAGAAGCGGTGATAGCACTTTTTTATTCAGCAACTATTATATTAAGCATGGATGAAACAGTCTAAATAAAA
>JAKSZP010000719.1:0-38805 GCA_022478985.1 Massospora cicadina | reverse complement strand
ATCGCTTTGCCTGTGCACAGGTTTGGCATTAGCGTAAAGCGCTGCATTTCAAAGGATTGTATTTCTCCGTATATGGCGATCCCAGCCTTCAGGTAGTGCTCAAGCACGGTGCGCTTAACTGTTATGGGTAGGAAGTCAAAAGTCACAAAAATTTGATTCAATTTAGTCCAGTGGGTGTGCTTCATTTTGACTACCTGTTGACTGTCTGGGAGGTCTACTACTACGCGCACCTTTGCAGCTTTTTCGCTGCTTCCTTATTTTTTGAGCCAAGATCCAGCCAACCACATGGCATGGAGTAGGGTGCGTCGTACACCACGTTCAGGAAATTTGTGTGTACATCTCCACAAAACATCTCCTAAAGTGCTGTTTGCTGAATATCTAGGAAAACATGCACCCCATGTTCCACTGATGATAGTGGTTGGGATTGCAGTGTATTGATGAACTGGTTGCAGCACGCTTGCCAAGCCAAAATTTCTGGGAAATGATAACCGCCGGTTTTTTATTACTAATTTTATCTATTCCGCCAGACTCACCAGGGTGTTTACAGATTTTGGTTTATATGGGCCAACACCTGTGCCTTAACTTTACTCGCCAAACTGCTCCCTGACATTGGGCGCCAACTAATCTCCTTAATGAGATTATCAAACTTTACCTAGATTTGAATTGAATTTGTTGCAAATGTGTTTGCAACGAGAGAGAAAAGTTTGGTTTGCATAGATTAACAACCTTATTCTGATTATTCGATGTAGTAATCCAGCTTAGTTACGCTTGCTTTGTGCTATGCCGCTGATCTCACAAATGATTCAATAAAACAAAAAAACTTAGATGACTATAAAAACTGGTTTTTATAAATTTTAATTTAAGTGTAGGGGTAGAAATGAGAAGCAATCCCTCTCCAATTTTCAGCAATTAGTATTTATACTTTTTATTAACTTTTCTTTCTCGTTGCAAACATTTTGCAACCCATTCAATTCAAGACTAAATCTAGTTTGATAATCTCATAGAGGGGATTAGTCTGCGCCCATGTCTGGGAGCAGTTGGGCAAGCAAGGCAAGAGGAGCAGGCGGAAGGCCCGTGGCCTCTAACGTTTGAAAACGCCCCGGAGAATCTGGTGGAATAGAAAAAAATCTAAAAAAACTGGCGGTCACAATTTCCCCGGAGATACTCACATGGCAAGCACGATGCAACCAGTACATCAATACGCCACATTCCCAGCCACTTTTGTCGGTGGAATTCGGAGTCCGTGTGTATCTGGACATCCAAAAAATGGCCCTATGGGAAAAATTTTGTGAAGATGTACACAAAATTTTCCCGACTGCGGTGTACATTGCACCTCACTCCATGTCACGCGGTTGGCTGGACCTAGGTTTTGAAAGCAAAATAGCAGCAGACGAGGCTGCAGCGGTGCGCATAGTGCTTGACCTCCCCGAGGGGCAACGGGTCGTCGAAACTAAATGCACCAGATGGACAAAATCAAACCAAATTTTCCTCACGTTTGACTTTTTGCCTACTATGGTAAAACGTGACATTTTGGAGCAACACCTGAAAGATGATCTCACCATATACAGCGAAATACAATCTTTCGAAATGCAATGTTTCATGCTGATGCCACACCTGTGCACCAGCAAAGCTATCGCAGTTCTGACCCCAACTGAGGAGATCGTGAAGGACCTAACCCAGATCCCGCACTCCACCTTTATTGATATCGCAGGGCACACCACCCACCCATTCTGGGTAACCGTGGACAGCGCGCCCCCCATTTGCACCCAAAGTGACGCGTTCAGCCATAAGGCACATACGTGCCCCATCAAAGAGGGCATTACATTCCAAGAGCACCCCTCGGCGGCCATGGCCAGCGGAGAGGCGCACTACGAACCAACCGCAAGCACCAAAGAGGCTTTCCCATGGGGAGCACAAGGCTGCTACCTATTGGTAAAGCCCATCTCCCCACAGGAGCGGAATAAGGCCAAGCAGGCCCATAGGACTGCGGCCAAGGAAGCAGCCAAGGTCACCACCACCATCCCACACTCACAACGCCAGGAGGACATGGAGACCTTTGCAGCGGAAGTAACTCAGGAATCCATCACCCAATCAGATTGGGAGGCCCAAGCCAAACAGGTTACTCAATCTGAGGATCCGATGGGAGATTCAATATCACCCAATTGCTGCACCCAAGCCCCAGTTGAAACCAACTTGGGACCTATCCCAACCGAAAAAGATTTTTTTGCCCCACTCGACGGTGCACCGAACTTATCTGCACCACAAAAAATTCGTCCAACGTCAGGAAAACAAAAAGTGAAGGCCAAAGCCAATGCGACTCTTTCCACAAAAATTAACAAAAACCTTGATAGCGTTGCTGCTAATACCCGCACTGCTGTGAAAGCCCGTGGGGACCTGGAAGAGGCTGGTGGGCCAGGGGGCCCACCCCCTTGCACCTAAGGTGCGATGGGGGAAACCTTCACTCTAGGTATGCTGAATATCGCCAGACTCAAGGCCTCCCCATCCTGGGCTAGGAAACTGAGTTTTTTACAACACAATTACCCATGGATATCCTGGCCATTCAGGAAACCCACTGTCCATGAGGTTCCGAGGATGCTTGGAAAACAATGCTCCTACCATCCCTATCCTTTTGGTCGAAGCACTGTGGGGTGCTAATTTGGAAAAACAATTTTTTCAAATTTACATCTTCAAAAACATTCCTAAATGACTGAGTGCTCGTTGTCACCTTCTCATGGGCTGATGTTGCACACACAATTGTCACCATTTATGCCCCAAACGGTGCACAAGAGCATCAGGAATTTTTCTCATCGGTCAAATCCCTCCCGCTACCCCCTGATTCTTTCCTAATCGGCGACATGAACTGTTGGCTAACCTCACCAACGGACCGGTGGCTGCCCTCACCCCACGCCCCACAGGGTCATGTAGAACTACGCGTTCTAAAAGCCACCCTTGGGTTAATAGATGCGCTGCCACGACATGCCCCACTGCTCAAAAACATGACGCGTCCCCACATCCACAATGGCCAATTAAGGTCCATGACCCGCATTGACCTTATTCTAGCGCCGGCGAAATTCCAACCCCATATCTCCCACTTCAAAACAACAAAAATAGAATTCTCCAACCACCGACTGGTCTCGATAACATGCCACTTACCCGTCACAGTTGCAAAGGCCCCACATTGGTACAAAATCTGCCCCCCAGAGCTTGCGTCACCAGGATTTTCCACGTGGGTGGAAGAGGCAACTTTGGCAAAAACGTTTGTTGCACCGTTTTGCGCGGACCCCATTTCCACATGGGCAACTTTCAAAAAAGACACCATCTGCCACTATCACCATCTCTCATCCAGACGCTCACGAGCCACATCGGCAGTTATATCGCGCGCGCTGGTGGAATTGGCCCACTTGGAGTCCAACATTCCAGCCTCAGGATATAGCCCTGCATAGGGCCAGAAGTGAGCAGAGGCAGCAGCCCACCTCAACGCACTTGAAAGGCAACACAAACATCGGGTTTGTGTCCAATACAGGGCCACACGCATCACTAAAGGTGACAATTGCACCACATACTTCTTCAAAAAAAATTTTGCACCACGCCAGAGCGTGGCCTGCACACAGGTGCGAAGATCAGATAATTCTATCTTGGACACACCGGCCAAAGTGGCAATCGAAATGCAAAGATATTACTCTGAGTTATACTGAGCTGAACCAATTCAGCCAGCCGAAATGGCGGAATTTCTCTACAGAGCTCATATCCGCACCATTTTCTGATACCCGGAAATAATGAATTTAATTACTCTGAACGAATTATGGACTACCATTCGCGGTGCGCCAAACTGAAAATGCCCAGGCCCAGATGGCATTCCATATGAGTTCTACAAAAAATATTTTAAATATATATCCCCATTGCTGCTAGCCTCACTCAACCAAAGCCTGTTGGAAATGCGCCTCCTACCAGGAGGACATGAGCTTTTACAGTCACACTCTTCAAGAAAGGGGATAGGCTAGACTTAGCCAACTGGCGCCCCATTTCTCTAACAAACACAGACACCAAAATTTTAACAAAAATCATGGCTAACCGTTTAGGGACTGTAGCATCTGCCACCATCTCTCCAGAACAATTCGGTTTTATCCCCAGAAGGTCGATTTGGGATAACGTGCACTCTGTGGCTAATGTGTGTCAGTCCACAGCCTCTGGGGCACTTGTATTCTTGGACCAACAAAAGGCCTATGATAGAGTAAACTGGGAATACCTTAGGGCCTGCCTCCAACAATTCCGCCTACCTCCCCGCTTCATTAACTGGGTAATGCTGCTCACGGAATCTGCAACAATGGCAGTGCGCGGCCCAGGTTTCCTAACAGATGTAGTCCATCCTCAAAGTGGCCTGCGACAAGGGGACCCCCTGAGCCCACTCTTATACAACTTCAGCCTTGACCCACTACTGCGAAATGTGAATGCCCGACTCACTGGGGTCCATGTGCCAGGCCAAACCCCAGTCAAGATGATGGCATTTGCAGATGATTGCGTGGTGGGGGTGTCTAATAATAAAGATGCACGCGCGCTTGAAGCCCTCATCCAGGAATATTCCCGGGTAAGCAACGCGGCACTGAACGCCTCCAAAACTGAAATCATCCTCCTTGGTCGGTTTCAGAACTGCTGGGCCCCAGCAAGTAGTTCCCAACCCAGCCCAGCTGCTCGCCCAAGTCCACGCCTTACTAACTCAAAACACACCGCTCCACTGGTGCTCCCCTTTGTGCCGCGACCTACCATAGGACCGGTACGCCATCTGGGCGTGTGGTTGGAGGCAGGAGGATACGCGTCAGCAGTAATGGAGGGCCATATACTGGACAACGTGACGAAGCGAATCGCCTCTCTCAGAGCCCACCCTACTACCCTCACTGGCAGGGTTGTTCTTGCCAACTCTATGCTCCTATCCAAAGTCTGGTTTTGAGCCCACGCCATCCCCTTCTCCCCAAGCTTCTTCAAATCCCTGTATGCTTTGCTACAAGGTTGGCTTTGGTCAGGCCGCCCTCCACCAGTACGGCTAGAGGTCATGTTTGGCCCTCATCATCATGGTGGCATGGGCCTACTTGACTTCAAAGCCCATGCCGCCAAGATCCTAGGCACCTGGATTGCGGCCGTCACTGCTCCTACACTCCCATCTCAACACTGGTCCCACGCGGCCCACTCCAACTTCTCCCGAGCCTTGGGCCTCAACAATCCATCAAACCCCCACTCCCTGATGAAATACCTCACATCACACACATCAGCCACAGGTCCTCACGGGACCAAAACCCACTACAAACGAATCCTACTCTCCATGCGAAGCGCAGAGTGGAAAATTCGTATTAGTGGACATACAACCCAAAGAGGCCGCCCCTCTCCTCAGTTCACACAAGAGGTACAGGGGCTACCCATCCATGATGGCGTGATCCCCATTCGACCCCAAATCCTATCCAGGGTGGACTACCTGGACATGATGGACATCCCTTATTCCACTGAGACCCAAAAGACTATCTGGAAATACGCACACCATCCTCTGTTGCAGCCTCAAGTCCGTTCCCATGCGTGGCGCTGCCTGAGGCGGGTGTATCGTACAGCTGAGCGCTCTAATGCTTTACACTCATCCTGTGTCGTGTGTGGCCAGTATGGAACGCTGTTTCACCGCCTGGAGAAGTGCCCCACCTCTAAAGTAATATGGCGCGAAGTCCAACGTCTGCTAGGCCAGGATCAAACACATCCCTTCAGTCTGTCAAGAGATATGTTTGCTTCATCAATGGCCTCCCCTCCCACCCTCCCTTCGTGCTCTGGTGGTTTCAATCGCCATGTGGACTATCCACACGATTGTCTTGGATGCCATCGCCGGATCCATCCCCACCCTCCCTGAAGCTGTCCAAAGATTCCGGTCTCATTTAGTGGATCACTTTCAAGCGTGGATGTTTGGATATCTCCCACCACGTCGCCGGCAGCTGGTCTCCTCCTGGTTCCCAGTCTGGTTCATCAAATCAGACCCCTTCCTCCACATGTGCTCAATAGTGGCTACGCCCCCTACACACGTTCCCTCCCCTTCCCATAAGTGGCGTTCCCGCTGGCAACAAGAGATAGCATCGCTTCTCTGGGGTGCATACCTGGTACTAAGTTTTGTCTCGTCTGAGTCATATTTGGAAGTGTCCGTCCCATGGTCGGCCTTCCCGCAATAAATTTAAATTTTAATTTAAATTTAAATTTATACTATTTTCAAAGTCAGAGAGAATTTAGGGGTAGGTTTGGAATAGCTTTGAGGCTTTCCAATTTAGGTAATATGGGTATCAATCCTATCAGATATTGGGGAAAGTTTTAATTTTGTTAAATTGGACGTTGTAATTTTGGGGCAGAGTATACCCATGCAGCATGGTTTTGATGTACCACAACCAATCACGATTGAGAAATTATTCTCACCTTGGGGCCCACCTCCACGCCTATAAAAGGGAGTGGCCCCCACGCAGTTGTGGTGAAGGGCTTGGTGCTGGCTGTGGGAGTACCTTCCGCTGGTTTCCCTGAAGTCCATCATGTGATTGGTAATATCTGATTTTTTGATTTTACTGAAAGTGCACGTGCAGGTTTTAAACTGGTGTTACCCCAGTTTACAGGGTTCTACCAAAAATTGGCCAGGGTCTTTTGGCCAATATCATCGACATTTTTATTAACATTACTCTTAATAGTATCAGAAAATTGCAAATGGCTGACATTTCCTTACTCAGCTGAACTCAATCTAGAACATTCTTAATCTTAAGCTGCAAAGGCAAATGTCCAACTTTTGCTGACCTTTCCTCTAGCTCTTTTCTGATAATGGGAACTCGTTTTTCCACAAGTGAGGTTGTAATAAAATATTATATAGAGATGATCTTTTTTCAAGGTCATATAAAGTTATTAAGGGCCACTAAGTTAAATAATCAGCATTCTGATGTATGGGCCTGAGACAATTAATGTGGAAAAATTGTAGGTTTGATACTTTAAGACCCATCATATTAACTCCCATCAGGTACTTCATATGTTGTAGCCATTGCAACGATGCATGGTCAGTACTTACAGTAAATTGTGCCCTATTTTAGTATAGTCAAAAAAGTGTTAAAGCCATTAATATCGCTAGAAACTCATGAGCAGTGATATTGTAGTTGCATTTGGCTTTAGATAGAATTTTTTTATAATGCGCTATAGGATGGTCCACCTAGCTTTTTATTTGTTAAAGAAAATTATGCATATAACTATGTTTCTAGTGTCTGTAAATAAAAAAAAGGGTATATCCAAGTTAGGATATATAAGCACTGGGGAGTGAGTAAAGGCTACCTGGAATAGGTTAAAGGACTGCTAATGCTCTTCTTTCTACTAGAAAGGAATCCTTTATGAATATTAAACTAAGGGCTCTGAGGTATCTGCAAAGTATCCATGTATTGCCAACAATTACAACCATTCTCAGAAAGACTTGTACATATCAAAGTGACTTAAGTGGCATTTTGGAATTGGTCGTGACTGTCCTCCATCAGGAATATTCCTATATTATTTACCTTGTGCCCCAAAAATCTATTTCACTTTGTAAGAAAGAACATTTTTAGGTTTTAACTTCAAAAAAGCTTGCTAAATATTCTGGAAAATTTCTTTTGTTGTGCTAAATGGATGGTAAATTTGAGAGAAAATTGTTAATTCATTGAGGGTGACTAACACGCAAGAGCGTTTAAATCACCCAATAGCCCATCCATCGCTATTTGGAAGGTTTAGGGGCATTACATAGCCCCTGCTGCAATTGTGTAGGTTTTAATATACCTTCATTAGAGATAGGGCGCATTTTTCATGATCCTCAGATGTAGATCTATTTGTTAATAGCCACTGGAAAGGCCCATTTTTAAAAAATAAGCACCGGACATTAGGCTTAAGAAGTCATCTATACAGGGTAGGTGATATTTATCTTTCAGGTAATAAATTTAGTCAGTGATAGTCCATAACAACTCGATGTCCACCATTTTTATAAATTACTAGGAATGAAGAAGCCCAAAGGCTTTTGGAAGCTATGAGCCATCCTGCCTCTAGTAGTCGTTAAACTCCAAAGATATTTTAGCATCCTCAACCTGAGAATTCTAATAAGCTCTAGATTTAAATGGGCTATGATAAGTAGTATCAACATGGTAGATTACTCCAGACATTTTCCCATAGTCACCTGGTCCCAAATAGAAGATATCTTTATATTCATCAAGGAGGACTTTAACATCTGGGCATTCAGTGGGGGTGAGACCATCCCCAATCTTACTTTGATCAGAGTTATAGTTGCTAAAGAATTGAACCCTAAATCTTTTAGATAATCAAAAATGCTTACATTGATGATATGTTAAATAGGACAGAGTTTCACATAGGTGATGACTGAGTGCAAAAGAACTTAGAGAGGCTAATTAATAAATTATTGATAAAACAGAGATGTATTTTCCATATGCAGGTTCTAAAATCCCAGTGCAGGTCAGCGCCTCTTTAATAGAAGGATTAGGGTTTCTGGCTAAATTCAAGGCTTGGTTTGATGGAATGTAAATCTGGATTCTTTAGTCCAAAATAATCTGAGAACCAGGGGGTATACTAAAGTGATGGGGGCATGCAAAGGTTTTTCATCATTTGAGTCGACTGCTTCAGGGAGCAACTCAGTTTTACACTCCAGGTTTTGATACTCTATTTTACAAATAGAGGTGGGATACTTTTGAGGCAAGTACACTTCTTTGGAGCTACCTTAGTTTTGGTTGGGGGATCAGATATAAAGGGTATCTGATATCTCAACAGGAAAAAATCATTCTTCTTTATGATTAATTATGAAATTGAATTCATACATTAGTTATAATCCAATGAGTAGTTTGTAACTAGAATTTTCTAAAGTGATCATGGAGATGGTAATCAGAAGCTTACCAAACCAAAGGAGTAAAGCTGAGTAGGCTCTTGTCTCCTTAGTGGACTGGGACCTCGCTATCCTGTATTCAGCTATGGATTATGTCAGGAGCCATTTTTATTTTATGTACAAGTTAAGAGGATATAATGATAACCAGAGATCTGATATCAAGTATAGCCAAGACTTTAACTTTGAATTATCACCTACACTTTTACAATGAAGACCTGAATTAAAAATTAACTGCTAAAAGGCAAATGCTAGGTAGTTGTAGCGAGGCTAGCAAAGATTTCTGCCGTGGAAAGGCTCAGGGATTTACAAAATGTTTAGAAAGTTCATTTGGCTAATTTCTGGCTCTCAATAGAGAAACTGACTATAAGATTTTAACTTGGAAGTTAGCCAATATAAAAATAAGAAAGTTGGACGTTATTACCTTAGAGGGAAAGAGGGACGCTAAATTCAGCAGGGGTGGCTAACATGAAACAGCTTGTTGTGCTAGGCATCAAAAATGAGGTGAGAGGCACTTAAGTTTGTCATCAGAAAAAGCTTTTGCCCTAAGCTGAGTGATTTTCTGCTGCCTTCTTTTGGTTAAGTTGGCGGCATTGGCTTATTTTTTGGTTTGTCCGCTTGCAATAGTTGTAATATAATTTGAAGTAGGAGGGTTGGGAGGCGTTAGTGTGAAGACTTTTGATTGAGGCTTATTTTAGGATGGGAAAATCCAGTAGCTTATCCAGATCGGAGGATAATCTTCATGATGGCATCTTTAATATACAACGGAGATTTAAGGTTGGGTTTCACCATCTTAATCTAGATCTGAAGTAAGGTATGTTTTGAATTCCAATAAGGAGGTGGTAGTAGCACCTTACAATGTGAGACAGGTTCTGGCAACCAACTTCTGGGCCTCAATATAGAACCACTTGGAGTTTCGATGACAGATGCCCATTTTGAGGCTTATCACCATGAAGGTCTTCTTCTAGTTTGATAGGAATAAGTACCTTCCAAACTCCCGAGACAGAGCTTTTCCTTCACATTAGGTACAGCAGGTCATCAAATGGGGTACCATTATGTCATGTGCTGCCCAACTGAGGCAATTGGTTATATTTTCAAGTCGCTGATAATCTGTCACTTCTTCCATTGTTTTTTGTGGCAATACATGAATGAGAAAACGCTCTTTTATCCCAGGACATACTTGTCCTTGAAGGAGGGTTTAGAGGTGTTATTTGTAGGAGATAAGGACGAGCCACATGTATGGCAATGGAGGTGCACTCTCGCCTAAGGATAAAATGGTGTCCTAGGATTAGTTATGAGAGTGGAGAGCATCCACTTAGCTAATCAAGCCAATTACATACTAATAGAATAGGTCACCTCATTCATGAGCAGCATGAAGGCCCATTTTGGGGGAGAAGAGTTGGACCCACTGCTTAATCTCTTTTTCTAAACTGGTAGTAGTGTCTTGAATTTTCAAGTTGGTGTTAACTATAGCGAGCACCCTCTTTTAAGCCACACACTGCAGAGGGTAAAGCAGCTAAAAATTCAAGATGACCTTTATGAGCCCCAAGGAGACATTGGCATAAAGATGCACTCGATCCAGAATGAGTTCCGCTCCTTAGTCAATATATCCAAGTTGAACATCTAGACGTTATTTATTAGATTAACGAGTTGAGCTGACTTTTCAAGAGGTCTGTGCCAATACTGAGACCAGGAGAACCTGCCTGTCCAGGGGGCCCTTGTTGGACAGAATACCTATCAAAACTTGGGGTTCCAGGAGCCCCATGCAGTCCTGTTACGTGAGCACTATATAAAAGTATTCCAAGCATTGTTAGATAGGCCCTCAAGGTAGTAAAGCTGTTTGCCCATGGTAGCTCTCAGGTTATTGAGCTGAGTTTTCACCCAGCAGTATTATACCCAATATGGTTGTGTACTTTGACTTCTAACAAGATAAAATTATTAGAGAGTTCTTGGCAGATGAATCACATTATACCCCAACGATATATGTTACCACTATCTTCATCTCATTAGTGAGCTGTCTATTTTCCAATTTGACTCTTTGATTTTCCTCGCCAAATAGGGAGGCAAATTGGGTGAAGTGGAGGATTTGAGAATGCAAGTCTTTAATAACTAAAGATGATGAAGCAATTCCTCATGATGAAACTTGGCTACCTGCAACAAGTGTTACAAGGTGGGGTGCACAAATTGGCGCAAGTTGAGCTAAAAATCTTAACCCAACCTTATCTCCATCAAGGGAAAACTGGTAGTAAAGCCCATCATAGGCGGGGTACCAAAGGTCTCATATTCTACTGTCTTGTCCTCCTGGGACAAAGGCCCTAGTGGTAAAGAGCAGGAGAACTTCAGTGAAATCTGAAATATGTAGTTGATACTGGTGCGCGGAAGGGTTAGGAAGGTCCACCTCCAGTGATGCAGGTAATATGAGGTATGAGGCATGATCAATTCTCATACTCACATACTAACCACCCACTCACTGAAGCGGGAGGTCTCATGATTTGAGGAGCCCTATGGTACTAAAAAGGGCTTGTTCATTAAATTTCCGCCGTGAACTCAGGGTCATCTGGCATAGAGCACCAATTTTGTTGGGACGCGGTGGATAAAATATAATTGCCACAGCAGAGTTCAGGGGATCCAAAGCCCCAGGCGTAAGGGAATTTAATTAAACTAAATAAAGGCTAACAGTTAAGGATAAAACTTATTAAGTGGCTATTTTCCTAATAGATTCACTATTAAGTAGCGGCAACCAAACTAATTAGGTAAAAGTAAAGTAAAATTATTATCCCTATAAGCATAATTATAAAGAAAATTGACAAGTACTTTATGGAAAATATCCAAGAACGCCAGAGCCATGATCTAACTATATTAGCTATCATGGCTTTGGCAGCGCCTGGGTACAATTGGTTAAGTAATAAATTTGACCTACCAGAGCAGCCTGGACCCTGATATTGAGAGATTTTGATACAAGTAATTTAGGATTATCCTCAACGATAGTTATAATGAACCCCTGAATCAGGTTTAAATCCCATCTTGGATTGACTCAACTCTTTAATTAGAGCCATAATTCTAACAGGTTCTGTCAGGATTTAATATGATGAGAAAATCAAAATCCCCACTTCTGAATCAAAACTTGGAAACATGACTCTTGGGTCATCAGAAATGGAACTGATTCCTGAAGTCACTGATGAAAGCTTAGATCAGAAAGCATCACATGTGCAAATTTAATGGAGATCCCTTTAGAAATTTCACCTCTGAATCCCAAACTTCAAGAAGCACAGCCCCACCATTGCATACACAAGGATGACTCAGAACATTGAGGGCACCAACCAGGCAGTCAATCCAGAAGTATGTGAAAGATCCTGATAGCACAAGGCCATGGAGGTCCCCTAGGCACCAAATACCCACACATCCTTTTAATATCAACACTTTCTAACTTAATAAAGTAGTCTATCTCGGCCAATTTTTCTAATTTTATTAGCCTCTCCACTAGAATAAAGTTTCAAGCCCAATTTCAAACTTAAGTTACTGTCAAGAGCTGTTACACCATTCTTAAGTGATTCTCACTACAGTGGGCTCTGAGATGTCCAAGTGAAAACATCTATAACGAAAAATTGAGAATAATAGCAACTAAGAAAACCAACATTCTGATCAGTTGAGAAGCGTAACTTGATGAATTAACATCTCTCAGTTTTTGGTACCTCCTTAAAGCCTGAAAATCTAGAGTATTAGTTTAACTTCCAGTTTACCCTAACATCTTTTAAAAGTTATCAGTAACAACTCCAATATGAGAACCTTAACGAGATTATTCATCAATTATAGATGGCATATACTCTGTGGGAGGACACTCCAGTTGCTCCCGTGCCTCTTCAGTGCCTTCCATGATTTGAAATTTATATACTTTGACTCTACTGCCATCGGGATATTTTGCTTTGGGTACCAAATGTTATCTCTGAAGCTTTATCCATCCGGCCATACAACAACTCATACAATTATCAGGTTGAATCAACATGAAGTTTCACAACAATTAGGGCTTATTTAAACCCTTCACTCAAACTTGGTTAATTTTTATAACGTGGCCGCCTCCTTCATTCACATTAATTGGGAAGCCACTGTCAATAACTATCTCCTAATTAATGAAGCTCTTTAATCAGCTCACATGTTTTATTGTAGAATTTAAGATTTCCTCATGGACCAGCTTTGTCAAAATGTACAACTCCCTTGAGGCTGCTTGGAACTAGCGCCTTAACCAGAAAAAAGACCTTGTGCAAACCCTTCAGAAACACTACCAGGAGTTAGCCTCATGTGATATCACTTATAAAGAATAGGGCCCAAAAGACCTCAGGGTCAAGAAGGACCTGAAGGGCCTGAAGGTCACCCTGGGCAGCAAGACCATTAATCTTACGGCTCCTACACCTGGCGATCCTAATGACTCCTGGAAACAAGACGTGCTTATGGCACTTTCTGCACTTTGAGTTCAGATATGCAATGTGGGTCAAGGCTGCAAGCTTCAAGTAGATGTAGTGCCTCTCGAATTCAGAGTTTTTATTGAGGCCTTTTCATATCAAAGGGATAACTTCAGCGCTTTCACCAAGCTCACCGATGGCTGCATCTTTTAACTTAAACAAACTTTTCATAAGTTTAAACTCACTAGGGAGCCTCAAAAGTCAGCTGCTCCTCCAACGTTTCAATATTCAAGCATTAAAGAAGCAGTTTGCTCATAAAGCCTCCATTACCTCTTTAAACCGACATTGGGATGACATTTAGGAGGGTTTTTAAGGATATAGACTATGACTGGATCAACAAGCCTCTTGTGACTTTTGCGGAAACTGGGATCTCTGAGCCTGCCCTGGTTCCTGGAATTAATACTCTTTCCATCCCTCTATTGTGACTACCTTTAATCCTAGTTTCAAGGAAAAGTTCACTCCAGGGGCAGGAATTATTTCCTTCTTCCTTTACGCTTATGAAAGATCAATGGAGGAGGCCACGGACCAGCAGAAGTTGAAGCACATCCATTCTTGCTCAAGTACTGCCTGGGAGATCATGATTCACATTTAAAAAGAATGCCATAGCTGAGAACAGGTTTTTACCTCTCTCTTCCAAGAATTTGAAAGCAAACAAACCTTGGCCAATCAGAACCAGGCGTATATGGGAATTCATCTGAACAAAGGAAAAGGCATAGTGGAGTTTGCCAGCTAATTCTATGGCCAGGTGCAACCTTTGTTAACCACTAATCACATCACCTTGGATGACGTCATAACTGTGGCATCTCCACATTGGGATCTTATCCTGAAGTGCAAATGCGCATGATTGGCCAGAAGAGTAGCTTTACCTACATATGGAAATTTAAGGAGCCACTTAATGAAATCCCTACATTAATCTTGCATCCCAAGTCTACCGCATCTGCTTCCTTCAGTTGCTCATGAGTCTACATTGTCAAAAGAGCCCCCAACCTCGCTGCTCCTACTGCAATGGATTCCATTATATTGACAAGCCTTGTTGGAAGAGACTTGTCGATGAGGCAGGAAAAGGGCTGTCAGCATGAAGGATGAGGCACTTCATTCTGAAATCCTGTACTGCCTCAAAAGTTTTTAGCGACCTCTAATGAGCCTATCACTTTCATACCAGATGAAGATAATTATTTACCATTTGAAAAACGAACCTGATAATGCTTATCATCTTCTAATTAATCTCCTATGTTCCTCACTCTATTCCCAAAGTTCAGGAGCTTAGTTACACTTGTCCCCATTTGAGTCTACAAAATCCCAGTACATGCCATTTTTGACAGTGGCACCATGTAAAAGTTATTTTGTGTAAATTTATTGAAGCGCATCAAAATTGCTCAGATTTGCCATTACATGAAATAATGGCACAGCTGGGCCACAATGCAATTAATCCATTGGGGCCTATTCCTCTCTATTCATTCATTTTGGGAAGCTTACCATGAACAAACCCTGTCATTGCATTAGCTAACTTGCTCTATGACCTTCTCCCAGTACTTCAGTTTCTCTAAGTTTATTCAGATGTCATGCACTATAATGTGGGATTCTTGGCCTTGCTGGGACACCGGGTTCCACTGGCTTTTGAAACCTCCTGTGATGCCAAGTTGCAAAATGCTCAGGCTTACCCGTTGGTAAGCAAAGGCCATATTAGCCGCCTTGAGTATTATGTAAGAAGGTCTTGTGTATGGATGTCCCCTCATGCAGAAGATGGCTAATAAGGCATGCTAATTTATATGCATTAGATGACCAATTTGCCACCAAAGCCCCGGGGTATTGTTGACACCCAGGTCCATATAAATATTCCCACTGGACAACTGCTTAAATCCATGGCCTGGATAACCTGTCTTCCAGGAGTTCCTACCTGTATGGAAATATTAGATCCTGCATATGCTTGATCCATATCATTGTTATTGGATAACCTCACTGACAAACCTAATATAGTGGGGCCTAATAATCCAGCCGCTTATGTTCAACTCCTTCCTGTAGAGGCCATTGACAACATTCATAGCTTCAAATTTTATAAGCTCTCAGACCGGAAACACCCCATCAGTAGCTCTAGACACCTCTATTGGGCAAGAGCTTACCAGTGAGTAACAGAGCTAGAATAAAAATTAAATGAAGAATACTAGGATATCTTCTCAAACTCTACCTATGACTTTGAAATTGCATGTCGTTTTGCTTCACCTGGATTATGTGCTTTCCACATTCTGTCCCATTCCTACCAAAAAAATAAAGTTGAGGAGGCTCAGGTGGCTGTTCATCTCAAGCAACTACTTAAAGCTGGGCTATTGGTGCCTTTGCGTAGTCATTTGGCCTCCAACCTCCATTTTACCTATAAGGTCATTTACCACTTCCCTGGGATCATTGGATCACTCTGCTTGCTCACAGGGTCACAATACTTTTCCGCTATGGATCTCACTAGCAGATATTAGCAGTTAGAGCTCGCCCCTAAAGATAAATTGAATGTGCGCATATAGCCAATGAGGGTCTATTCAAGCCAACGAGGATGCCTCAGGGCCTTTGCAAGGTGCCCTCCACCTTTTAATGTGCCATGGACAGAATACTAGATAGTTTAATCTAACATGTGTTCTTATGTACTTTGCTAAGATCATTGTTTTCTCACAAATCTTTGACAGTCATGTGGAAGACCTTTGGGAAGTCTTTAACCATCTTAGAAAGGCCTCAATAAAGATTAAGTATTTAAAGTGTCCCTTTTTACAATCCAAAATGGAATTCCTTAGAAACAAAGTCTCGAAAGTTGGTATCCAGCTCATCCTGGATAAAGTTGAGCCATTAATATGTCACGCCCTCAAAGCCTTAGGGATATTCAAGTATACCTGGCTATAAGGGCTATTATTGTCAGTTCATTCCTCAGTTTGCTGACTTAGCTAAGCCCCTAGTCTACCTGATACAGAAGAATGTGCCTTTTAAGTGGTGGCCTGAACAAGAACAGGCTTTAATGCATTGAGGACTACCCTTTTTACTAAACTCATTTTAGTTCACCCACACTTTGATCAACCATTTGTGCTATTCATTTATGCTAGTGACGTTGCAATTAGATCATCCTATCTCAGCACAATAAAATTATGGTTAATTACCCGGTGGCTTAATTCAGCAAATCCCTGAGCAAGGCAAAACAGAATTATAGTGTTAAAAGGTGCAAGTGCCTGGCTGTTTATTGGCAATCAAGAATTTTTGGCCCTACCTATATGGACCCATTTCACTATTATCACTGACCATTCCTAGCTCTGATGGATGCAGCAAATGAAGTACCCAGACAGCCGATTAGAAAGACTGGCTCTGAGATTGCATAACTACAACTTTACCATTGTCCATTATGCAGGAGCGATTCATCAGAACGCTGATGGTCTCTTAAGGATGCTGATGCTCACTGCTTTAATCCCAACTAAAACTGACTTTACAATATAATGGGCGGCATGAGAGATGGGAATTAGAGACTCCTGAGATCCAAGATAAGCTCTAAAAAATGACCTGAGACACTCAAATTAAAGAGGGAAGCTGTAAACAAGAATCAACAAGAAATGGTTTCCTTACATCAGCCCATCTTCCTAAACCATTATTATCCTATCAGAGCTCATGATCATGGGACACAGGGAAGTGAAAAAGACCCACAAATGTCTGAAGAAACGAAACTAATGGGACCAAATCATTGAGACCATCCAATGAGTTTTTAGAGGCTTGTATGAATTGTTAATCCCTGTATTGGGCCATCTTTGATATCAGCATACAGTCATAGCTCTTTCAGGCCCCTTCAAAGTCATCAGCATCGATGTAGTGGGCCCCTGCCCACCAGGTTGCACGCCCATAAATATATCCTATTGGCTTTAAACCACTTACAATATAGTTGAAGAAATTTCTGTACACTCTGCCGCTGAAAATGCCATGGCCCTGTTCCTTATTTTCTCCATTTTCACCCAGTATAGATTCCCACAAATTTTACACTCAGACAATGGGCTAAACTTCGCCTCGCAGATAGTCCATCAACTAACTTCTTTTTTGGTCCTAATCAGAGTTTAACCGCCTCTTACAACCCTTCACCAATGGAGCAGTGGAACGTGCCAATGGCACCCTCTTCTCTGTTTTGTGAAAAATGGCCGCCTCTGACCCTGCCCACTGGAACCATTACTTACCCAGCGCCTTGCTCACTTACTGAATAAGTTAACATCAAATCAAGCTGGTTGTCATGATTTTAACCAGATGGAATCCTCCAATGATACAGCGTTATACGGAATGATATAGCCAATCCCAATAGAATGGTTTATTGACTTAATTTCGTGTTATTTAATAAGATTGCTGGTTAGTTGCTCCCCAATTTGGGTTGAGCCAAAATTAGTATTCCGCCAAGTTTGGTATTAGGTTCAAGTGGGGCCAATTGGAGGCCCTGAATTGGTATAAGGATCACTAGTGACTAATAGCCAAGGAAGATCTAATCTGTCAGCAGAATCAGTGGCCAATGCTAACAGCCATTTGTGATCCGTTGTGGGATTTCCAGTGGAAAGCCAATGTATCACTCATCCATTCGCTGCCTGATAATCCAATGTTCATGGATCCAACAAATTATGAGTTTGAGGCGGCCAAGGTTGTTTCTGGTGCCTCATTTATTATTAAGATAATAGGAGAATGGATGCTAGTAAGATGCGGAGATATTTTGAGTCAAAGCAAGCGACTGAAGCAGTTTCTTTGCGCATTTATATCAATTCAAAGGTCAAATCCAAATTTGACATTTATTTAGATTAACTATTTATACAGTTCACCGGTGACTTAAGGCTGAGGATGAACCAAAACTAATCTGGACATTGGGAAGGATGGAGCAAGAGGGTCGACGCCAGGGAAGAAGAATAGAGTAGAAGAAGAAGTGTAAGAAGAAAAGAAGTGGTTGGCTGGAATAGCCAGCGGAAGAGCTGATAGCTCGGCGATGGGCGCAGTAGCCCTTTTATAAATAGTATAAATACCTGGCGCTTCCTTCTTAATAAATATCTCCCTTTGCTCATTCTTATTATGATTTAAGTTTATATTTATTTCTTTGTTTAGGGAATGAGTATAGGGGATCCCCAAGATGGCGCGGGTGACATGCCAAGGGGTTAGCTGGCATTGCTAGCCCTGACGCCTAAGGCAAAACGGCAAGGGCTGACCAGTCTTCATACTGGTTAGCCTGCCAACTATCAGAGCCCAAAGTCAATTTCCCGACACTGGCCCTCTTTGAAATTCTACATGGGCGTGCTCCCTGACTAACAAGTAGCGTTCATCCCCTGCTTGATACCTCCATGCCTGAGAACTCAGATATATCTATGAGGCCATTAGCCAATAAATTGTCCAGCTTCAAGCCCTAGCCATGTAAGGCATTGTCATCACCACAAAAAGGGAGACATCCTGATCAATGGTGGCTGTCCCTCTTTACCCATTTAAATTAGATGACCTTGTTCTCTTCTATCACCACTGACCTGGAGGTTGATAGAACAAGTTCGACGTTCTTTGGTCTGTCTTACAAGATCATTATAAGGTGAGCTCTGAGTACTCATTGCTGACGTCAATCAGGGGACAGTGTTGTCACCAAGTACATGGTCGATTTATTAAGCCTAGACCTTCTTAAAGGATCTTAAGGGGGCGTTGTAAGGATTCAATGTGATGAGCAAGTCAAAATCCCCAATCCTGAATCAAATCTTGATATGTTTAATCTCAAATTATTGCAAATAAAACCAGTTCATGAAGGCACTGATAAGAGCTTTAATCATGAAGCATCACACACACGAAATCTAATGGAGATGCACTCAGAAATTTCACCTTAGCATCCTGAACCCTTGAGAGACGCGTCCCACGCCATTTCGTTAATGAGGAAGATTCAGAACAATTGAGGGCGCTGATCAGGAGGTTTTTTCAGAAGACTATTAAAGATCCTAATCGCACAGGGCCATTGAGGTCCCCTAGGAACCACATCCCCACACATCATATAAATACTGACACTTTCTATCTTAATAAAGTAATCTATTTTGCCCTGTCTATTAATCTTCATTTGCCTCTCTTCTAGTTGCATCTTTAGGCCCATTTTTAAACTTTATCTACAGTCAACAGAGCTGTTACTCTGTAGGAACCATGAGAAAAAGTCCCTTTTATGTAAAAGCATTACCTCCATATTCCTGATAATGCACCATATGAACAAATATATGTTTTTGCAAGTGGCTCAAAGTCTTTCTTCATCA
The DNA here is from genome assembly GCA_022478985.1 of Massospora cicadina. Lineage (NCBI taxonomy): Eukaryota > Fungi > Entomophthoromycota > Entomophthoromycetes > Entomophthorales > Entomophthoraceae > Massospora > Massospora cicadina. The sequence goes on along the minus strand of JAKSZP010000719.1, from coordinate 19,195 downwards.
CGTCCTGAGAGGGTGTGCCACGCTAGCAATATCTCTTTTTCGCTTAACATTGAATATTTTGTTTTAAGTATGCTTGAATCGTCCTCTAAATTCCTCTAATGTAAACTTGCGAGACTTTGCAACATATAACCCTGGTGAAAAGACTTTCCTCTACACACAATCTTTATGCTTCGCATCCACCTTGACCATGATGCATTTTATGCCATAGTCATGCTGGAGCTCCATGTGGCCTAGCTAGGGGAAAGCAAAGAATTTTGGGCTGGGGTGTACTCTAAAGGATAAAGATCTAACCTGTTATAAAATAACCAACTTAATTCTATGGAACAAGCATAGCATTTGGCAAATTATGGTTCCTCACTTCCTCAGGCTATGGTCAGTGCCTTAATCCTAATTACAGTCCTAACTGTTTTATTATTCCTTTTGAATAAATTCTTTGGAGACCCCACTATTCATTAAAGCCTTAATATTTATAGTACTAATTTCTATTTAAAAATTACTGAGAAACAGGGTAAAACATAGATTGTTTTTTTATTGCAGAAGAGGCAGATCAAGACTTCCCTTTCTGTAGTATATGAATACTAAATGCCCAGTTTTATGACAAAAATAACAATTGCCTTCTTTATTACGCTGGTATTCTTCATGGCTCATGTTGATACTTGTTTTATAAGGTAGCCCTTGCTGCATAGGCTTTTACCGTTGTTGCAATCAGAATTGCAACTGGGAAAGATATACACTTCTAAGTTTACTTAAAATAAACAAAAATTATGTTATGTAATTTAACCTTTATCAAAACAATCTTTCCCAAATCTGCCATAGTCTTAGTAGGTACTTCCAATTTGGAGATCCATCATCAATGGCATTTACCAGCATGTACATTTATGTGTGTGTCCCTTTCAATACAAGGTCAACTTAATTCATACCCTGGCCTCTAGAAAGTCAGTCTTCCTACCAGCTCCTGATTTTTCTAGTGTTTCCCAATAGTGGTCTATTAATAGGTAGTGGTAAACGCGTCTGAGACCTGACAGTTGTCTGTTTAACATCAGGTACATCTTGGTAAACGTATGTTCAACATTAGATCATCCTTAGGGGTATTAATCAATGGGATGCTTGAGACAAATATGGCTGGTCTGTCATTCTCTGTTCAGTGGTAATGTTACTGGTTAAAGGAACTTTCTTTCGCTTTGATCAACTAATTCAAAGCCAAATTTTAGGTTTTTTTGAATACAAAATACAGCCGCTTAAATTAAGAAATTGAAACAGAATATTATTGCCAACGAAGCCTGCTGCCCTGTCTTGGGTTGGTGGTGCACCGCCTTCTGGCGTCCTTCAGTCACCACCAAAACACGTCTGGGCTGGCTTTGGTAGCCCTCCCAATGCCACCAGGCGTTATGTCCCACCTCAGGACTTATCTCATTATCTTATAAGCTCGCAGGCAGTGCTCCAGACCATTTGGTGCTCCCTCAGAGCAACCTGCATATTGGCCTCCAGGTCAGATATGGCAATCTTTTCCCATACATGAGCACAGCCATCATCAAGATGGCCATGGCAGTTTTTAAGCCCGCCGATTATATTGACTTTAGCCCTTTTAAGGGCTATTTTGACTTCATATTTTGATTTGAAGCTGATGTGGAGGCAGAATCTATGCTGCCAAACATTTATAAAAATATTCCACTTCCTACTGTTTGCACATGGCTCCCAGATGAGGCCACTTTAGTGGTCCAGTTTTCTGGGTTGCCGTCATTTCTCTCCCCAAATGCCTTTGCCACGAACTGACAGAGGGTTTGGACATTTATGGCGCAGACCCCATTTTACAGTTTGTGTTTCCCAATGGGTGGGTCAGTTGGAAGTGCCTTGCGCCTTTTTGATGATCTGCCCTTTCCATCATAACACCCACCTTACAATTCCCCCCAAATGGTGATCAGATCTTCACTTGATCTCTTTTTTGGGTGCATTTCAAAAACAACTGCACTATATGGCCCTTGTACTTCAAATTGGATCATTTGAACCGCAAGTGCCCCACAGCTTCTGCCTCTTCCACTTCCGCCATTCCTCCTTCTGGCGTTGAGCCAGATGCTGCCTAGCCCAAATTTTTTTGAGTGGGGCGTGATCCCCCTTCCCCCTACCTTGGCTAATTCTGGCAATGCTTCCAAAGCAGCAGTTATTTATAATTCAAATTTTATAAAAATTTGTCAGAATTATGGAATTCTGAGTTGTTGGCTAAGACAGTTTTGTCTGAGCTGCCGTGGTCAACTGTTCACAGCTAATCAGGATCCGCCACTGCACCAACTCCAGTGGCTGGCCAGCATTAGCCGAATTAAATCCATTTTAAGCACATGAATTAATTGAGGATACAAATCAGCCTTACAATGTTAAGTCCGATTTTGCCTTTGAGGAATTTTTTGTAAATCCTCCCAATTCATGTCCCCACCATTTTTGAGCTAAAAAGCTTTCCTGCTTATAAAAAATATAAACAAAATGGTGGTAGAAGCAGCAGCTGCTTTCACCAATACCCTCCTCCACCAACATCCCCATGGGGTGATGGAATCCCTTTTTGATGGTATTCCCATCCCAAATTTTCCCCATGATTTTGATGAGGATGCGAAGTATTAAATTGAGGAGCTCACTTTTGGTACAAGCTGGGCCTGCATTGATGCAGCAAAAGCCTCTCTTTTTGACCCTAATCATCCTCAAACCCGCCAGCGCAATAAGTCTTTCACTTGTGTGCCAGCTCTCATCACTTTCACTGAGCATCAACTTGCTCAATACATTGAGGTTATGGAGGGCCTGCTCAACTTTGAGGCCCATGCTGCAAAAATCCTGGGCACCTGGATCGATGTTGTTACCATCCCTACCCTTCTGGCCCAACACTGGTCCCATGCAGCCCGCTCCAACTTCTCCCCTGCCCTGGGCCTTACGAATCCATCACACCCTCACTCTTTGATGAAGTATCTGGCTTCCCATCCTTCAGCCGCAGGCCCACATGGAACTGCACCCCACTTCAAACGAATCCTTCTCTCCATGAGGAGCACTGAGTGGAGAATTTGTATCAGTGGACACACTGCCCAGAGGGGCGCCCCTCTCCTCAGTTCACAAAAAAGGTACAGGGACTACCCATTCTGGACGGCTTAATACCTGTGAAGCCCCATGTCTTAGCTAGGGTGGACTACCTGGACATGATGGACATCCCTTATTCCCTTGAATCCCAGAAAATGATTTGGAAATACGCCCACCACCCTCTTCTGCAGCCTCAAATCCATTCCCATGTGTGGCGCTTCTTGAGGTGGATGTACCATATGGCCAAGCGCTCTATCGCTTTGCACTCATCCTGTGTCGTGTGTGGCCAGTATGGAACGCTATTTCACCTCCTGGAGAAGTGCCTTACATCTAAAGCGATTTGGCGTGAGGTGCAACGTCTGCTTTGCCAGGATCAGGCACATCCCTTCAGTTTGTCTAGAGATATGTTTGCTTTATCTATGGTCTCCCCTCTTCCACCCTCCCTCCATGCTTTGGTGGTCTCAATCGCCATGTGGACTATCCACACGATTGTCTTGGATGCCATCGCAGGCTCCACCCCCACCCTTCCAGAAGCTGTCCACCGATTCTGGTCACACTTAGTGGACCATTTTCAAGTGTGGCTGTTTGGTTACCTCCTACCGCGTCGCCATCAGTTGTTCTCCTGGTTCTCAGTTTGGTTCATCACATCTGACCCCTTCCTCCACATGTTCTCAATCGTGGCTCCAGCCCCTATACACGTTCCCCCCTCCCAGTAGTGGCGTTCCCGCTGGCAACAGGAGACAGCGTTAGCTTCTCCGGGGTGCCCCCCTATTACAGTGTTTCACTTTCTTTGTGTCTTATTGGAAGTGTCCATCCCCTGGTTGGCCTTTCCCACAATAAATATAAAATACATTGAGGTTATGGACACCGCCTGCTCATTAATGAAGAAAACCCCAATTATACCTCCTTATGCCACATGTCGCTGATGCCCCAACCCCTATGCTGTCCACCATGGTCCGCCAGCTAAAGCAGGCGCCATACAAAAGTTTCCCTAAAGCTTCCTCACCTTCTGGTATGGCTTCCTAGGCTTATAACTTAGGGCTATATTAGGTTTTTTTATTTCTGATAATCACTTTACTTGTCTCATTTTAAAATAAAGATGTGTGGTGGCTCCTCCTTTTGGGTTGAGCACCATTAGTGCTAAAAAAAGAACTGGTTTCAGGAACTGACAATTAGTTGGTGAGCAGATAATGTTTGATCCATCAAAAGTCAGGATTGTATGAATTTATTAATTAATGCTTGGATTTGTGTCAAATTTGCTAAATATATATATGATAGTAAATTGATTGGAATCGATTTGCTGAAGGATACAGATAGAAGGGCAAGGATAAAGGCGAGGTCTACATGGTATTGGGGTATTATGGCTGGTCTTGATATCCAATGGTTGGTTAAACCCAAATCTCAACATTTCCCTCCACTTGACCAAACATAGGGAATTTACAATTTGCCTGAGGCTAGTGGTAGGATTATTGATTTATGAGCTGGCATTCAGAGCCCTTCTGGAAACGCTTTTTTAAGCTTAGCGTGTACGCTGTTGATATTATGTTTGTTGGTGGGGTCTTTGAGCGCATGTTTTGGTCAAAGTCTTCTCTATAATCTCAAATAAACCATCAAGATATACTGGAACTTACTTTTTGGTGCTATATAGTCCTGACCTGATGGGTGATTCATCAATGTTTATTTAATTACTACTGGGCTCCTGAGAGCCAGAGGCGAAGGGAAAGGAGGAGGAGATGTTAAGAAAGGGAGGGAGTTAGTACATAGAGCCTAGTGGAAGTTAAGACGGATTGAGGAGGGTTGGCGACATAGTTGAGACTTTTAAGGCCATGTCAAAGTGCAACTGAAGTGGGCAGTCATGTTTTGTAGGGTCTTTACTTGCAAGTCAAAAGCTGCCCAAAAGAAGTTATTGTGGATGTTTATAGTGCTGTGACTTAGCCAAGTACTCTGAGGTTGGTGGCATCTAGGTAGGGTCTGCTTAAAAAACAGGGCTTCCAGGGCATGGAAGGGCATTGAAGAGAGTGCGGACCTTCGGCCAGAAAGCGGTTGCCCTTGGCATGCAGAAGGCATTGGAGATGGGAGTCAATAGGCTCCAAACAATGAGGACAGCTGCAGTGTTGAAAGGGAGGTCCAATTCGATTCTCTGTTCAATATGACCAATGTAATTTCCTCAATAAGGTGTTAAACACCTTCAGAGAGATATTGTGTAGTAAATTCCCTTACAATGCTTCTGGAGGTTTATGTTCGTTGAGGGTGGGAGGGTTTAAGAAGGCGCGGGCGGGTTGGATACTTATTCTGGGGTTGAGGCGAGATATGACTACCAGTTCATTGTCTACTATCACATGTCAACGGGGTCTGAGGCCCGGGCATCCCTACTGTATGGAAAGCCATGTTATATCCGTGCACCCACACGTCTCAGGATAAGGAAAGCTTGATTCCAATATTTGGAAGAGGAGGGATTTAGGCGTTGGCCTGGGTGGTAGTGATCCACCCCTTAAAGATGTCAATGATGTTCTAGGAAGGCTCAGAGATGCTGACGCAGATTTGCGGAGGTCAGATGCTATTGGGGCATGGGGTCCGCATCCCAGCATACAACTGGGCAAAGGAACTTCAGATAAATGGAGGTGACATTGGAGCTGAAGTCCAAAATCCCTATGCCCTCTGCATAGCAGTGTCTGTTAATTTTTGACAGTGCCGTGGGTGATTCGAGCCCCAGATCCAACAGCAATTAAGAATGATGATCCGCATATAAAATGAGTCTGAGAAGTGATAGACATGCGCGAGAAACCAAATTTTAGATAAGAGGAACATTTTGGTCATCAGATACTGACCATGGGGTGTTATTTATCGTTTGTTCCAGCTGGCAATCCTGTAATTTGCCGCTTCCATGCTTATGTCCTCATTAATAAAGAGTGCAAATCTTTGTGGGCTGATCAGTACCCCAAGGTGACGGAAGTTTCCACACGTAGGCTCTAGTGTAAGTAGAGTGTCTATAGCTCTCCTGTTCCCAGCATGGAGGTTCACGGTGCACAGGGACAACGCCAGGGAACTAGTCGCTAGTACAAAAGTTACTAGAGCCCAGCAGAGGGTGTGTGAGATAGAGTAACTCAGGTAGAATAAGGTTATCATTAGAGGTAGGAACCAAACTGGAGCAACGCGGTGCACGGAGTGGTAAGGTATAGGCGTCCTAGGTTGGAGGGAAACTGGGCGTCCCAACAGTGCATGGGCGGATAGCTTTAACGTTGTTAAAATTAAATGGTTAATGTTCCACAAGACCTCCTTGAAGAGGTCCGCACACAGGAACGTCCAAGTTAACATAAATATAAAAACAGTGTACTAAATTGGGTTTTATTGTAATGGAAGTTGACCAACAGGAGAGATTGGTCATGACATGAGAAATTTAAGGGAGTTTGGAAAAACAATCAATCAAGGGAAGCGGGTATAAGCTGAGGCGCACCAATAGGCGTATGTTCCCATTGGGCAGAACTGTATTTGGTAATTGGCCAAACTTGGGTAATTATTTGTAAAAGTGGCTGACCTGAGCTAGTGAGTTTGAAAATGAACAGGTTTTGAGACTCCATTCACCTAAAAACTGAAGAAAACCTTTTTATTTAACAAAAATCTGGTTCATTTTTAAAGCACCTGCTATTATGCAGGGTTATACTCTAGCATCTCTGGACCGACCTGGGCATATGTCACAAAATCGACCATGGGCTCCGCTAGTGTGCCAGGCCAACCAGTATGAAGACTGGTGGCCCTTTGCTGTTTCGCCGTTATTGGAATACCAACACCTACAAGTCCTGAGTCCAACCCATCAACTAACCACCAACAGCTACGCCTTTAGCCCCAGGCGTCCTCAGCGTGTGCCCTAACAAGACCTGCCCCCTTCCTGGGCGGCTCAGGCACTTCCGCACTGCCCCACCCTCACGACCTTTCGCCAACCCATCTGGGCATGCCCCAGAGAGTCCATCCCCTTCCTGGGCAGCTATGGCACCTCCCGCGCTGCACCTCGTTAAAGTTGGTGGCTATGCAGCTCATCCACTGGTAGCCAGCTGTCCAAAATCCCGCTGGTTCCTCATAGAGAGGAGGCATGGGAGCTGGCAGCACTGGCCACTCCAGGTGTGATCACCTGTGCCTATCAGGGATCCCCATTCCTATCTACTCTTACTCTAGCTGCTCTAAGCCACTATCAAATAATAGTAAGAATGGTGCAAGAGATATGTTTTATATAACAGAGGCAAGCTACCCAGGGGATGGGCATTACCAAGTATGTGTGGAAAAGGAGGGGGGAAGCTAGGATAGATAAAATTGGGCACCCTGGGTTACTCAGGTTACCCTGTTTCCAGAGGGACTTCCAGGTATGGGGGTTGGTGCGCTACTCCAAAGGGGCTTCCCCCACTATGAAGAAGGTGTGAAGGAAGGGGTCTGTGTGGAGGAACCAGAGTGGGAACCACGATTCTATGAGCGCCTGTTGCCTTATCCTCATATATCCATAGATCCAGGCTTGGAAGTGCTCCAATAAGTGGACGTGGAACCTGTTGATAACCCCATGGATGGTTGGGACCGTGCCCTTGAATGCATCTAAGGCAATGGTGTGGATTGTCCACATTGCAATGGGTATTATTAGGGAGCGGAGGATAGATGGGATTGGTGACTCAAGCTGGAGCGCGAGGAGGCTCTTTAAGATAGATAATTCCTGCTCGTCTTGGATCTTAAGCAGGCGCGCAACTTCCTGCCATATGGCTTTGGTTGGGAGGCATGTTTCTAGGCGGTGGTGTAGGGAGCCCTCCCCTCCACATGCTGTGCAGGTTGCGTGGAGGGAATTGGAGCGATCCGCCATCCCTATAGGTCCTTCTCAGACAGCGCCAGGCGTTGGCTCTTACCCTCGGTTGTAGGAGTGGGTGGTGCGTCATTCTCCACAACGCCCTCTGTGTGGTTAAGTCATAGGAAATGTCCAACGCATCTAAGTATTCGATTCTGGCATTGGTTGGGGTCGTAGCAAGCATGTCTCTCTGAGGTGGTTTTCTAGATTACTTAATTTGAAGTGGGGGCTGGGTCGTCCCCTTCCCTGCACAGTGCCAGTGTTCTCTACGGTCCATCCCATGCGGTGGATGGCTCAGAGGATGCATTTGAAGTGAGGGGGGTTCCATGCAGGCCCGTTACAGTAGGGTGTTTAGCAAGGTATGATAGTAGTCTAGGTGGGCTATGTGGGTTGGTTATATTGAACGCCTGCGCGAATTAAGTCCTTGCTGCCCTGGACCAGTGTTGCTGCGGGAGGTCTGGGGCTAGGACTTCCTTTATCCAGGTACCCAGGATGCAGTTGGCGTGGCTCTCAAAATCTATTAGTCACATGCCTCTGCTTGAGCGTGGGCCAAAGAGTGTTTCCATTCATATGTGAGGATGGGATCCAGGCCACAGTCAGCCCTGGATGAGCGCGCGAATTGAAGTTATGAAGGTGGGTGAGAGGGCGATCGCGTGGGCTGGGTACCATAGTATTGGAAGATGAGTGAGTTAGCAACTTTTACTTGCCCCGTCAGTCCTGGGGATCTTCCCTTGAGGGAAGCGACGCGGTTGGATACCCGCTGCAATAGATTGTTCTCAATTGCCTCAAAGGCATATCCCCCTGTTTCCAGCCATATCCTAAGGTGGCGGACAGGAGTGGTGGTGGGAGGTGATGCAAAGGGTAATATTAGTGGGGTTTTCCTTCATATGGGGGTGTGAGGTTCAGGTGTTGTAGCCCAGTTGTTAGTGTACTTGCCTAAGAGAATGATTTCTGTTTTCCTTTTGTTGAGTGATGCGTTGCTCACCGTGGAGTATTTCTCTATGGTGCGTTCCAGCTGTTGGGCATCATTGTTGTTAGCTATACCTGCCATGCAGTCATCCGCAAAGGCCAGTATCTTGACTGTTGGCTGGCCTTGTGCTGTTATGCCCATGAGGCGTGAGTCAGTTACGCGGAGGAGTGGATCAAAAATGAAGTTATATAGCAGTGGCTGAGGGGGTCCCCTTGTTTGAGCCCTCTGTGTGGTGTGATCCTGTTAGTTAGAAAGCCAGGGCCGCATACAGCCATGGTTGCAGATTTTGTGAGGAGCATCGCCCAGTTTAAGAATCTGGGTGGGAGTTTGAAAGCATGTATGCATTCCTTTAGGTATGGCCAACTAACGCGGTCATATGCCTTTTCCTGGTCTAAGAAGACCAGGGCTCCAGTTGCTTTGGACTGACATATGTTTGCAACAGGGTGTATATTGTTCCAGATTGAGCGCCCTGGTATAAACCCAAACTGGTTGGGTGACAGGACGTTAGAGGCTATTACGCCTAATCTGGCTGCTAAAATTTTTGTTAGAATTTTTGTATCAGTGTTAGAGAGTGCAATTGGACGCCAGTTGGCCAGGTCCGATTTGTCACCCTTCTTATACAGGGTTATGACATATGATTCATGGCCACCAGGTAGGAGGCGTGTTTCCAGCAAGCACTGGTTCATAGATGACAAGAGGAGGGGGGCAATTTGCTTAAAATATTTTTTGTAAAATTTGTAAGGTACCCCATCAGGCCCTGGGCATTTCCTACGTGGTGCACCGCGGATTGTATCTCAAAGCTCCTCTCATGATATTAGATTTAGTATATTGTAGTCCAGCGGTGTGCTTTGTATTCTGGTGGTATTTATAAATTCTGTGATTTTTTGTGGTTCAGTTGGCGTATCATGGTATAGTTTGGTGTAATAACGGTGTACTTCCGCATTGACCTCCTCAGGGTCAATTGTCAATGTGCCGTCAGCCTTGGTGCAAGAGAGATGTTTATTAGGAGGGAATAAAACTATTATTCATACTACTTTAAGGGCTACTGCACCAAGTGCTCTTTGGCCAATCAACTACTGGTAAACCCATCAGCTTCTTGATTTTAAACCTCTATCAGATTATAAACTTTATTCATTCCTACTCATAGTGATTCCCTCCAGATCTTCTCATCTGATCACCAAATATTAAATTAGTTCAATCTATCCTCAGCATAAGTCACTGGGTCGATCATATATAAATTCATATATAAATAAGACTTTGAGCATTCTCACCATGATTTGCCGTAGCTCCAAATTAGATGACAGAACCATTTTTGAATGATTTTTAATGGATTCATCAGCTTTCCGCTGGAAACTCCCACAATGATCTTTTGATGTCATTTTGGCAGTGAACGCAGCTTCTGCTAAGCCTAAATCTGATTTAAACATATAACATTAAATAGTATTTAACTAGGTGATTAGCTGGCAATTACGCCTGACTAACTAAAGCCCCTAACTTGGATACTATCAGAAGGATTTATCTGGTTAAAATCCTGACATTGCCCTCCACTGAACCAGATAATATCCTTCAGAACAACCCACCCTGATGGTGGGTCAAGATCTCCCAGCGCCCTCGTGAAGGGGCGCTGGTCTTAACCAGTGGCAAAAACTACTACGTAACCAAAACCTCTAACTACTCAAGCAGCCCACTAGCAAAACCCCCTGTAGTGAGCACCACTGTCATGAAATCGACCATGGGCTCTGCTAGTGTGCCAGGCCAACCAGTATGAAGACTGGTGGCCCTTTGCTGTTTCTCCGTTTTTGGCATACCAACACCTACAAGTCCTGAAACCTACCCACCAATTAACCACCAACAGCTACGCCTTTAGCCCCAGGCGTCCTTAGCGTGTGCTTTGACAAGACCTGCCCCCTTCCTGGGCGGCTCAGGCACTTCCACACTGCCTCACCCTCATGACCCTTCATCAACCCATCTGGGCATGCCCTGGTGAGTCAATCCCCTTCCTGGGCAGCTAAGGCACCTCCCTCGCTGCACCCCGTTAAAGTTGGTGGCTATGCAGCTCATCCACTGGTAGCCAGCTGGCCAGGTTCCCACTGGTTCCTCATAGAGAGGAGGCATGGGAGCTGACAGCACCAGCCACTCCAGGCGTAATCACCTGTGCCTATTGGAGAACCCAGTCCTATCTACTCCTACTCTAGCTGCTCTAAGCCACTATCAGATAAAAGTAAGAAAGGTGCAAGAGAGATGTTTATTAGGAGGGAATGAATGACTACCTATACTACTTTTAAGGCTACTGCGCCCATGTGCTCTTTGGCTAATCAACTACTGGAAAACCCATCAGCCTCTTGATTCCAAACCTCTATCATATCGTAAACTTTATTCATTCATATGCATAGCGATTCCCATCAGATCTACTCATCTGATCACCGAATATCAAATTAGGTCAATCCATCCTCAGCATAAGTCACTTACCGATCTTATATAAATTTGTATATAAATAAGACTTTGAGCATCCTTGGCATGAGTCGCTGGTGCTCCAAATTAGATGATGGAACCATTTCAGATGATTATAACGGAATAATCAGCTTTCCGCTGGAAACTCCCACAATGATCTTTGGATAGCATTTTGGCAGCGAATGCAGCTTCTGCCAAACCTAAACTTGATTAAACATATAACATTAAATAGTTTTGATAGGCAATTAGCTGGCAATTACGCCCAACTAACCAAAACCCTTAATCAGATACTATTGTAAGGATTCATCTGGTTAAAATCCTGACAGCATACCCAGCTTCCACCCAGCGTTAGTCCAAGGTATACTTGAGATCAGGGAGGCCAGCCAACTTCATCTTCTTGGCCTCCTGATTTGCAGCTTTGTCCCTTGGATTTGTCCCCATGATTATGTCATTTTCCAGTCATAAAATTACCCTCTCCTCTTTTCAGGGCTCCACCCCCCTCCAGGGGCTTGTGCCAAGGAAAAGTTCTTGTGGGCTGGGGCCAACTTCATTGCAGCAACGGTTTGCTTTTGTTGAGATCTGGCGGCCTGGGGGAAAAGCATGTGGAAAGCTTTGATCAGGTCTTGGGTATGTACACAGTCACGATCTGGTACCCAACTGTTTTCTGCAGTGTCAAATTTCTTCCAAGATAACAGGTACTCAAGCCTTCATTAACACGGAGGGAGGCTACTATTTCATCTACTTCTCACTCTAGCGCCCCATCCACGAGATAGGCCTAAGGAGTCTCTGTTGGGGGCCCTCAAACAACGTCAATTTTCTCTCATGAAAGACAGAAAAGATCTGAAACAAAGTGGGAAGATCCAACTGGTATGAGGCATGGCCCACCTTTCTAACAACGCGGTAAGGGCCAATCCTCTTTAGACCCAGTTTTTTGTATGGCTGCTTGATAAGGATGTTCTGAGCATCAAGTATCACGAGATCCCCTTCTTTTTACGCTGGACCCACTCTGTGCTTACCATCAGTATTCTCCTTATACACGCATTGCCGCCTCCAAACATGTGGAAACTCTCTGGTGGACCTTCTTAATAGTCTTAGAAAGTCCACTATCGCTTCAACTTTAGATCCTCATCTGGGCTTCATGTTAAAGGCGGGGTTTTAACCATGTTGGTGAAAAGTGAGGAACAACCGATTGATGAATTCAAAGTGTTGTTGTAACTAAACTGGGCCATGGAAAGGTGAGGAACCCAGTCTGAATGGTCTGCAGTGGTGTAACACCGCAGAAATTGTTCCAAGCATTGGTTCACTCGCTCTGTCTCCCCATCTGATTGAGGGTAATAGGAAGTTGAACGGCAAGCAGATCTGAAGAGTTTTACACAACTCTTCCCAAAAGACGGAGGTGAACTGGGGTCCCCGGTCACTAATGATTTCTTAAGGAATTCCATGAAGCGCAAATACATGGGCAACAAAGAGCCTGGCCATTTCAGCAGCAGTTATAGTTGTTTTGCAAGGAATAAAGTGGGCAAACTTTGTAAAGTGGTCCACCACCACCATGATTGCATCATAACCATCAGAAGCAGGTAATTCTACAATGAAATCCACTGATAGTGAAGTCCAGGGCCCTTCAGCCTTTTGAACTGGTACCAACAACCCCACTAAAAGTTGACAATTTTGGTTTCATTTGATTGCAGATCAGTCACTCTTTACAATACCGTCCCATCTGAGAAGGTAAGCCTTTCCAATTGTAGGTGCGTCAAAGTAACTCCAAGCTCTTTGCTTTCCCAGGATAACCAACAGTGATTCCGTCATGATAGTCCCAAATGATGTCCAGGCGAAGTGGTCCAGCAGGAAACCATATGCGCCCCTGAAACTACACCATCTCATCCTCTACATGATAACCCTTGGTTAGATCCTCCTGAGCTAGCGCGCTCTTAGCAAGTACCATTGTATATTCAGGTGATAACGGCTGATAAAGGACAACCTTTCTAAACATACTGTATTCCTCCGCATTTTCCAGAGGTGCAAACGCTGGCCCGTGGTCTGAGAAAGAGGGACTTGAGACACAATCTTACCTGGCGAAATCATCATCTGGGTGATGAACCTCTACCTCCTTTGGATCTGTTGCTAATGCAGGATTGAGAATAAAAGCATTTGCCAAACCATTCTACTTGCCCTTGGTGAACTCATATGAAAATGCAGACTGGGCAAGGGTCTCATGCCAACGGGTCTGCCATGGAGTTAAGACATGAGGAGCGCGGTAGTACAGTAAGGCACAGTGATCTGTACGTACATGGAAAGGTTAGGAAGAGCCATGCAAGTGGTGACTCCAATAATTCAGCGCCTCCACCACTGCTAGTAACTTTTTGTCATAAACGGCGTAACTCAACTCATACAAAGACATTTTCCTAAAAAATATCCCACAGGATTCTCTATACCATCTTCGCCTTTCATAACTAGGCAGCCACTATGGCGAAGTTGTAGGCGTCAGTAGACACAATGAACTCCTTTGAAGGATCCACATGGCGAAGGACAGACGCGGAAAAAGGGTGCACTTTACTGCTTGAAAAGCATCCTCAAAAACGGGGGACCAATGAAGCACTTTTGCACCACTGGCCTTATACAAGGGCGCGGCCACCTCAGAAAGATTAGACGTGAACTTCTTGAGAAGCGTACGCGTCCCCAAAAAATCTCTTTGATTCTTTGCTATAGCAGGAGTAGGCCGCTCATATATTGCCTTCTCCTTGTCTGGAGTTATCATATGCCCTTGATCAAATATGACGTTGCCCAGAAAAATGACCTAATACTTGAAGAATTCACACTTGTTGATCTTCAGCGTAAGGTAGATGCCCTTAACCTCTCCATTACTTGCTGAAGGTGTACTGCATGGGGCTCATGATCAGGGGAAAACATCAGAATATCATCCATTTAGGCAACCGCGCAGACCCTCAGCAGGTCTCCCAAAGCTGCATCAATGTGGCGTTGAAAGATAGCAGGGACATTCTTAAGCTTAAAGGGCATGACCCGAAACTGAAAAATTTCTTTTTCTGGTATAGAATGCGGTTAACCACTCCTGTCCCTTCTTAGTCCGGATCTGGTTGATCGCATTGAGGCAATCCAGTTTGGAGAAAACTTTAGCCTTCTCTACATATCTTAATCTGAGAATCCAAAGGGATGTGATGGAAATCTGGTACGGTAACATTGTTTAGGTTCCCATAATCTATGCAAGGACGTAAAGTTCCATTGGCTTTCTCCACAAAGAGAAGTGAGGAGCATACTGGGGAGGTACGCTAAAAAATCTCGCCTTTGTCTAACTGCTCCTTAACCCACACATCTAATGCTTCTTCCTCCCGTACAGTCAATGGGTAAATTGGGGAAGATATGCGCACCAGATCAACATTGAGCTTGAACTCACAATCAATTAATAAATGAGCAGGTAATTCATTAGCTGAAGCCGCATCAAATTTGATTTTAAACCCTCCAAACAAGAAGGAAAAATTAACTCCAGTGAGAGAATCAACAATGGATCAAGACTGAACGTGTGGATGTTAGACCAGTGGGGAAATTCGCCCTGGAAGTTAGCCACAGACAAAGGAGCAACTAATTTGCGACCATTTCTAATGTGAGGGATAGGGTATTTTTTTCAAGTTATTCCTGACATTAAACTTTCTCCAACACTCTACACCCAAAAATAATGGGGTACAAGAGGTTTTTGATATCTTAATAGTGAGCGAACAAATGATAGTTGCCAACTTGATAGTCCATTGAACCCTGAATTCTTGACGTGGGAATACCTTGGGATGCCCCTAGTCTAACCATACCACCTGGTACATAACTCATCTCAAGATAGTTGGCTAGGTTTTGGTACATAAAGTTTTCAGAGGCGCCTATATCCACCAGAATAGTGGTGCTGAATTTACCTAAAGGGGAGGAAAGGGTAGCAGTCAGTTAAAAACCCCAATGGTCTTTATTTAAAGCAGAAAACGCCAGTACATCACCAACAAACTCTTCATCTGGCATCAACATGTCACCCTAGAATGTTTTTGAATCAAAGAATGGAGAGGAATATTTGGCCACTCTTACTACTGAGGCCACATATCCCACCATATCTTCAGCAGGGGCATAAACATTTTCATATTGTAAACGAAGTTCCTTTTCAACATCCTGAGTGCTGAAGATCATGGAAGAGGTCAAACGGGGTTTCTCTGGAGTAATTTGATACACTGGAGAAGGTTCCATATCTGAGCCATAAGAGAGAAAATATGGTTTGGTGGTATATATGGTTTTTTCATTATATAAAGCGTTTTTAATTATGAATGACCCTATTCTCATTACAGCAATGGGTTTCCTGACGTTATCCAAGGCCATCACCCTCAGGCTCATTTTGAAGATTCTGCCAGCATCGTCCAAATGGGCTGCCAAAGTAAACCCCATTTATTTAGATTAAATACTATTTTTGTCTGAAAGTTGGTGAATCATGACTTCTGGACCACAAAGAATCCATATCCGTCGGGTACAAGAAAGAAGGGTGGGTACTTTAAAGTTGGAGTCAGTAAAAATAACGCCAAGATGCTCCAACCTTCAGAAAAAGAGGGAAACAGTGGTGCGGCTGAACATTTAAAGCCCACAGATGGTGCACACCATTTACACTTTGTGAAAGTCTCACACGGAAAAGATTTGTGCATGTAAGATAAAGCAGTTGGTCGACTAATATAAGGAGAGTGTCTATAACTCTCCTGTTCCCAACATGGAGGTGCACGGTGCACAGGGACAACGCCAGGGAACTAGTCGCTAACTCAAAAGTTATTAGAGCCCAGAAGAGGGTGTGTGAGCTAGAGTAACTCAGGCAGAATAAGGTTATAATTAGAGGTAGGAACCAAACTGGAGCAACGCGGTGCACGGAGTGGTAAGGTATAGGAGTCCTAGGTTGGAGGGAACCTGGGCGGCCTGATGGTGCACAGGTGGATAGATTTAGCATTGTTAAAATTAAATGGTTAATGTTGCTTGAGACCTCCTCAAATAGGTCCACGCGCAGGAACGTCCAAGATAACATAAATATAATAATGGTGTACTAAACGGGGGGTTTATTGTAAGGGAAATCAACCAACAGGAGAGATTGGTCATGACATGAGAAATTTAAGGAAATTTGGAAAAACAATCAATTGAGGGAAGTGGGTCTAAGCTGAGGCACACCAATAGGCGCATGTTCCCATCAGGCAAAATAAACTTTATTTAGTAATTGACCAAACTCAGGTAATTGATTGTAAAAGTGGCCAAGCCGAGCTGGAAAGTTCAAAAGACAAAAGGGTTTTGAGACCCCTTTCACCTAAATCTGAAGCAACTCATTTATTAAATGAAAATATGGTTCGTTTTAATGCACCTGCTATTATGCAGGGCTGAACTTCTATAGCATACCTCGCCTCCACCAAGCGTTGATCCAAGATATACTTGAGATAAGGGAGGCCAGCTAACTTCACCTTCTTGGCCTCCTGATACGCAGCTTTGTCCCTTGGATTTGTCCCCATGATTATGTCATTTTCCAGGCAAGATATCCAGAACAAATAGTAGGGGAAACGTGGGTGAGCCAACCTGTACTACCGTTGTTTTGGTGGTGTTGAGCTTGGCGTTGTACTCCTTGGTGTACCTTTTGAGAATCACAGCAGCAAAGGTTGTGTCCTCAAGGCAAATAAACGTGATGACAAAATCATCTGCAAATTATAGAGTTCAGATAGGGACCTTACCTGGTACTATGATCCCCATCAGCTCCTCATGCTAAGAGGCCAAATATAGGATCAAAAGTGATATTGAAAAGGATGGGCTTAGAGGATCACCTTGGAGGAGACCTTGCCCAATGGTAACTGCAGAAATAAACCCTGTTAGCACAAGGACTATGGTATGGATTTGGTCATAAAGCGCGGAGATCCAACGTCATGTTTATAGGGAAGATAGAAGCGAGCTAAGGAAGCATTTTTGTATTTCCAGGGCAACACAATCATAATCCTTCTCCATATCCAGGAGAGTCATAAAGCCAATCGCCCTGTGTGAGTTAGTAGTCAAAGTCGCGTGGAGGTCATTATAATTATCACATAGCGACCTCTCTGTAATAGAACCATGTTGGGAGGAGTTCATGTGGGGCGACACCCATGATTTTATGCGGTTGGTAAGAAGCTTTATGAATAACTTGTGATCCGCATTACTCAAGGCTATAGGACGCCAGTTAGCCAGGATATCCCAGTCTAACTTCTTATGAATGAGGGTTTTGATTGAACCTATAGGATTAGAGAGGACCTCCCCTTGAGCCAAAAGTGATTTGAAAAGGTCGCAGAGGAATTTTGCTATCACCAAAGGTTCTAGAAGGTATACCTCAAAAGGTATGCCATCAAGGCCAGGGTTTTTAAGTCTAAGGATTTTAAGGAGGATATCCATAACCTCCTGACAAATGATAGGGGCCAGAAGAGCTTCGTCGCATGTGGGCCAGTGAAAGGCTCTGGAGTGCGCCATAAGAAGTCTGGATATCTGAAAGGTTAACAAGGGCAGCATTGAAAAGGTCTGAGTAGAATCAGTGAAGTTCAATGTGATGGCTTCTTTGTCCATTAGGTAATGGTGCCAATCTTCTGTTCTGTAATTTCCTGCGGTGTAGATCTGGCTTTTTTCTTCTAAAAGAAGTTGGTAGGGCGTTCCCACTGAGCATAATAGTGGGAAGATGTAAGTTGGCTTCCCGCTCTTCCTGAAGTATCAATTCTGAATGAAGGGCTTCTCAACTGGCTTCCCAGTCTTTCAGCAACTAGGAGAGGGAGAAGGTTTGGAATTTTGTACCAGGTGACTAATTTTAGCTTCAGCCTTCTTAACTCTGGTGCGAGCTGCCGTCATCTGGTCTTTGTCACAGACATTGGCCGACTGATTTATACCAGCTTTGGTTGCTTCCCAATTGCACTGTTGTTGCTTAGGTGGGGTGGTGGGGAGGAGAGGTTGTCACGTATGGTGAGGCCAGCTTCTCCCTAACAAAGGGACCGTTTAGAAGAGCTGGATCAACCCTTAGTCAGAACCTGCGCGATGGTCTAAGTGTGGTGGTTAGGAAAACAGTGAGTGATCTGTGATTACTTAGATTATTGTCGTTGGCCATTGGAGATGAGACATGGCCAACCAGAAGTAAGCCTATCATTGAAAATTCAATTAACGATGCTGACTGGAATAATCCTCTATTGTACTGGAACCTTGTCAAAACTAAGGCCAGACGCAAAGGATAGCAGCAAAAATGCTAAGACACTAGTGCGAAGGAAGTCTTTGAGTCTACTGGATCCCAGGCGTTCCTTTGTTGCAGAAGGGTAAGAATAATGAATGCGACTTATGGTAGTTTTGGAATCTCTTATTAGGTTAATAATCTGCGGGAGAGTCAGGTTTACTAACTCCTCCAGAATTCGGTTCTGGTTAGCCCCAGTTTGAGGAAAGTATATACTGGCAACGAAGAAGGAGAATTCTGACGTTATTAGCTTTTTCAGTCTATGGCACCCACCTAGGTGTTGTGAAGAGGTGTGGGTTTGATCTCGGATTCAGAATTATAAAAGGGTGGCATGTTCTGTCCAGAAGGAGTTACCTCCAAACTAATCATTCCATGATTAGTGTTCATTGGGATAAAGTTGAGGCTCCTTGACAGCAGCAATGTTGAATCATGCTGACCAGAAGCTGTGAAGGAGGCGGGCTCTCCGCTTAAAATCTTGCAAACCATTTGACTCTATGTATTGCAGTTTCAGGGTACCTCCGCAGGGGCTCATAGCTGCTTCCCTCGCAATCTGGGGGGTTAACAGCGCTTAAACCTGCGTCTGGAAGGCGTCTAGTTTTAATTCTCTTAGCTTAACTATCCTTTTCAGCGAGCTGAGTGGAGCGCCATAGTAGTTGAAGGGTGGTTG